>JABGLY010000695.1:0-10424 GCA_013623525.1 Fusarium dimerum
CGATATGGTTCAATGGATGTTGGCAGATACCTGCACAGTCAAGCGTGACGAAGCCTTGAATCCAGACATTACGGACCTACGAAGAGACCTTTCTCACTAAATATGTAATATCTTGTGCAGGACCATTTCTCTCATGGTAAATATTAATACTAATAGTGCTAGGACTAAACATGTAACTGCAGTGAGGAGTTGCTCTGCCAACAGCTCCAACAGCCCACCAACCAATGACATCATCTCATCCGCCCCAGACTCGAGACCTAAACCCAGCCCCAAAATCCGTAAGTAAGCTTGAAAGGTTGCTGGGGAGAAGGTGAGTTAGGCAGGGCTAGGAAAAAAGGAGCAGCAATTAATGCCAGGGTCCATTTTCAATTCTCTATAACTTAGTCAAGAGGTCGCAGATAGATAACCCAAAAAGGAGAAACGAAGAAAAAGAAGCAAAGATACTTTTATCTTATCTGAGTGCTTCGACTTCTCTTCTATTCCAAGTCTCGCCCACAACCGTGGAACTGACTTCACCGTCACTTGGCTGCATTCTTCTAGACCAGTCACATCACCAAGATACATGCAGTAGCAACCCAACTTACATCGACCTATTTCCTCCCTCCCCTAAATCAGCTCACCTTTTACCTTATTCTCATCTATCACAGCTCACAACTCACACTTTCTCATCAGACTTCACATCATCATGATCAGTCGAGGCTGGCTATGGCTTGGCCTTCTTGCCAGTCAAGCAGCAGCCGACGTCTTTCCTGCAACAGCAACATACGCTCCCGCCGCCTCCATATTCAAACGACAGGAATCATGTCCCGCAAATACCTTTCAATGTTCCGAGGAACTAGGCGAGCAGTTCGATGGTATCTGTTGTGCAAACGGTCAAACCTGTGCTCTTGACGCCGACAATGAACCAGCCTGTTGTCCATCTGGGTAAGTCACATATGGCGATTCTCCTCTCTCCACATCACCCCGTTTCCCGTCACACTTGACTGACTCCCCCTCCAGAGCAGTCTGTACCGGCACAGCACCCGCCACAGCTCCGACAGAAGCTCCTACCGCTCCCGTATCCTACGTGTCAAACGCCTATTTCACTTTCCCCTACGCCGCAACAACATTTGCGAATCAAGGAGCCTGTACATCTGCTCTCGATGCCTGCGAAACGAATTACGACCGATGCGTGGCATATCTTGAAGATGGCGGTCAGAATGCCGTAACCATCGCTGTACCTGGCGGCGGAGGAACAACCGTTCAGGGCGGTGGCCAGTCATTGGGAACATCAGCTACCCAGGTTTGCTCCAGTCTAAGCTCGAGCGCCTGCTCTCATATCAACGAGGATAAGTGCAATGAGTATGACGACGATAATGCTGCAGTTGGAAACAAGGCCGATCTGGCTGGCATGGCGTTTGGTGCTGCTCTCGCACTCTTCAACTATCTCTTTTAAGAACCCTCACAAATACCGTGCTTCAAAGGGCGAAGCATCGGAAATGTTGCCTGGATGATCGGGTTCTGGGCTGCGAATCATTTACTATTACACCACCGCCGCTGCCGCCACTGCCAGCCATGTTGGATGCACATGAACGATTCTACGACAAAACGTGCGTTCAATATGTGTAGAATGAAAGCCGGGATACTTCCCTACAGACCGGAGTACATAAATATGCTTATACGCTCTATTCAGTATTTGAACAGAGACAAAGGGCAGCAGTTTTGGAGTTTGGATTTTCTACAACCTTGATACATATCACGACGTTGATTTCGAGCCGTATGACATCGATTTATAGCTTCTGCTTGTATATATGACGAATCAATAGTTTGATGAACGAGGATTTGCCATTGCCCTCATACATTTGGCGTTTGGTCCAATTTTGAAACCTACCCTTATTCATTTTTTTTTGTTACCCGCGCATACAATACAGTCAGTCATATGCTCTTCTCACCATTACATAACTGTATCAATACACCTTGATCCGCCCTCTTCCGTGCTTCTTTTCATGTTCAACTCTGGATCCTTATACCACCATTCTCGTGTTTACCAGTTTGACAAAAGTTCGTCCAGCATATCCTTGATAGAATTTTCATCTTCTCCCTCCTGATAACTGACGGATTTGTCAAATTCGCGGCCCAGAAATCGCCGAGCCGTTCTCTCAGCTTCTTCGAGCTGTTTTTCTTCTTCCACAGACAGTCGACCGCACACTGCTCTCAAGTCTTCATTCTGGGCCACGAGGAGAGCGATTTCTTCTGCTCGTTCGACAACTACACTTGGGACGCCGTTTAGCGCAGCGCATCTGCTGCCAAAACTCGAAGTGCTGTGCCCGTTGGCTAGCTTGAAAAGATAGGTTACTTGATCTTCACTCCGGGGCAAATCCCAATCCACCCTCGTATCCATGTGTGCGAGATGGAGGCCAACATGGTGAGCCAGATAGCCCCCCTCAAAGATCTCGTGGTAATGAGAGGCAGCAAGGAGTCGTGGCCCATCTTCACCTAGTGACAGGAAGTAATCAAGTAACGCAGCCAGAAGACCAGATCCATCATGTGCATTGGTCCCTTTACCAAATTCATCCACTAGTATCAAACTCCTCGACGTGGTGTTCCTTATGGACAGCGCAGCCTGTTTCATGTCGGCAGCAAAGGCACTCTCGCTTCCTGCCATGCTCTCGCGAGGCGAGATGCAGGTCATAATCCTGTCGGTCAACCCGATCGTTGCTGAAGCAGCCGGAACAAAGCTGCCGATGTGCGCAAGATAGACAATGATGGCCACTTGCTTCAGATATACACTCTTACCCGAGTGATTCGGCCCCGTTAGAGTCAGAGCTTGAACTGGGCTTATAGATGAACCCTCAAGCAAAGCCGAACCTGCGTTGATGTGACAGTCGTTGGGTATGAATGATGGCACGACCAGCTTCTGCAAAGGATGCCAGCCGCCCTTGACTTCAATGATACTTTCCTCAACCATGTGAGGGACCTTCCAGCCGTATTTTCCTGCACCTTGGGCAAGGGCCAAGATAGCATCAAACTCGCCGCAGATATCTGAAGCCTCTAGCATGACCTCTTCATATGCCAAGATGTCTCTGGCGAGACCATGGATGATCTCTACTTCCCTGTCTTCTGAGAGTCAGAAGCATATTGAAAAGGAAGGATGCACAACTTACCTCCAATCTGACAGTACATATCGCCATATTCTTCATCAAGTTCTCTCATATAGCTGTTCTTGTAACAAACGGCCCCATCAGCGACAAACAGCTTCTCCTAGATGCCACCTGCCGTCCCCTCTCCCTCATACTGACCATTGCTAGTGGTCATGTCGGGCTCTACCACGGTGAGAAAACCAATCTGTGGTAGGAAAATACAGGACCGGATGTACTTGCGGGCCCATTCTGGTAGATCATGGCTCATGTGATTCACTACCTCTGTAAGTAAACTGTCCATGCCATCATATTTCCTCTTGAGTTCATCTAGTTGTGGATCGATGCCAGTCTTGACTGACGTTCGTTGCCGAGCTTTTGATTGATCAAAGTCAATGGTTTTACTGATCCTGTCGCCTACTCCGGCTAGAATAGCCTGGCGCAACTTGCCGGTAAGCTGCAATGGGAATTAGCAGATAGATATAGCAACATGGCCTTGTTAGCTTACCTCTGACGTGATCTGTAGCTGCGAACCCCCATTCAGAGATGTCACGAGTTGCCTAAGCGTGAGGGCATGGATTGTAAAACCAAGAATGGTTGCCCACACTCCTTTATTAGAAGAAAGTGCTGCGGAAGAAAACTCGTTTCCCTTTCGTAATTGAGTAAATGCTGTTCTCAAATTGCGGATTTTGCGGAGGGCAGAGACCAGTTGAGCAATCTTCTCGGCATTGTCTGGTTGAAGCAATACAGCAATTGTCATTTGTCTCTTCTGAATCAACCCAATATCAAGAACAGGCTGGAGGAACATTTGGCGCAATCGAACACGGCCTTGCGGGGTACAGACCAAGTGATGGAAAAGACCGTAAACAGAGAGGCTCTCTTTGGCATTGGATTTAGCTGGGTCAGGGCCCCAGACTTGGCTGTTAGGATGGCATTCCGTTTGGAGGATTTGAAGTGACAAAAGTGCATCGGGACTTATGAACATGAAAGCAGAGAGGGAGAACGTTTGAACTTCGAGTACTCGGAAAAGAGCTCCTGCAACTTGACCGTCTGGGAGAAAGCCCGCAGACTGGCGTCGATGGAGATCACCCAAGACAGCGCCAGCACAACCAATCTGTGGCGAATGGGTTACTTTGAGTTGAGACAAAGGAATAGGTCATCATACCGAAGTTCGTCTACTCAAACTAATTATACCGCCATAACGCAATGATCGGATAGCAGGGGACTCCCTATAATCCAAGGGATCGTTGTCAACGCCGGCCGTGAAGAGGATATCGGTAGCTGACAAATTGTTCAGCTGCAGGTCATTGAGTCTGTCTCGGGAAGGTTCGAAAGAGAATTCGGATGACTGCAAACCGCGAAAAACGATACCTGGCGAGTTCTTAGATGCGCCTGTATTAATCTTGTCAGAACAGCCCATCAAACAATCAACCTTGCTTTAGGAAAGCTACCTCTCGGAACAGTGTACTTCTCAATGTAGTCATAAAATTGCTCTGATGCCCTCGCTGATATAAGTATGGTGGATGGTCGAACGTGAGCTATGAATTGATCGGCCACGTCAAACGTGGGCGTGGAAATATCATCTGAAATGTGAAGGACACCATCTGTAGTTGAGAAATAGGCGCATCCCATGGATGTGTTTTCTTTCAGATCAATCGCCATGACGACTTCGTGCTGGATTTGACCGTCTCCATCAGGGCCCAAGATGTCTCTTTGAGTTGTGATCGGACTGTTCTGGGCTGGTAGGTTTGAGGACGAAGATCTTGTCGGTGTTTGGCTCGATGAACGGAAACCTTGCCTCAACGATTGTTGAGTTACTGAATTCGCTCTGGAGGATGCAATGTTGCTGGTGCGAGAGTACGGACTCTGTCGACTGCTCCCCCCTCTCCCTCTTCCCCTGCTTGCACCTCGCCCTCCTCTTCTGCCTCGACCGCGACTGGCCTGGCTTGATGGACTTGTTGACTGACCTCGAGACATTATCGAATATGTTGTGTAGCTTGCCTCTGATTGAGCACTTCGGAACTGTGGGATACATTCACTAACAAGTGAGAACCGAGCTTGCTAGAGCAAAACTTTCAGAACGGTATGGACAGAGGATTGAAAACAAGAACCGGGCAATTCATGCCTGCCTGTATTGTTCGATACACGTCCCCCTGCTCCTTCCATTATTGGATGCAGATTGAGCAGCACTGTTTTGTGCCTACCTAGGGAGGAACGACTACCTTAGTCGATATCTAGTACGTATTGGACGGAGAAGGAGGTGATTTGTCATAAATACTCACCTCCTGATGCGACTCATTGTTATTGAGACATAATCAACGGTTAAACACTTGAAATTACAGAGAAACTGAACGAGACTCGTCATGTTCTTTATCATCAAATCGGCCTTTCAGATACATTCAAGTATCTTCCAAGCTTCTAGCTCTGTACACATCTGTATTTGTGAGACTCCAGAAGCTCGACCTGGTAGTCGTGAGCTCCTAGTCCATTCACATGCAACCACAAAAACAGCCTTAGCAACGAGGTGCCAGAGAATAGCTACGAGGAGTGATCATTGCCACGGTACCATCACGATCTTCCATTTCAGATCCTTCAAGCTTTTTCTTCGCCAGCCTTCACCCACTGTGTAAATTCCTTTCGCTGCTTCCTGATATCCACAAAGCCAGGTCTCGTTTCAAGCGCGGCAAAAGGGTTTCCGTTGAAATCCTTCTCCACCTCTCCGCTGCCCGAAAGGAAGCCAGCCTCTCCCTCGCGCTCAATTTTGCCAGCCCATTCGTGCCACTTGATCGGTCGCAGCTTGGGTGAGCCCAGAACGAGACCAAGGCAGATTATAAAAGTTGCGACTAGAGCCTCAATGGAAATATCGATAGGAAGTGAGTTTGTAGCAAGTTGTTGTGTTGTACCTGGTTGCGCGACGGTTGCTGAAATGGCTGCGTGTTCTTGTGCGGAGTAGTAGCTGTAGCGGTAGTGGTAAGCTTGACTTGCACCTCAGCTAGGGAGATGGAAGAAAAACACTTACGCATGGGCGAGGAAAACAAGGCCAGTAACGGTCACAGACCTGGTGAACCAAGTCATTCTGAATAGATTAATTGAGGGATGGTAATGCACCGAAGCTGTTCTGGGGACAAACTGCCTGGAGTCCAAATAAGCTTGGATCACAGAAATGATGACATGAGACTGGAATGACTAAGCAGAGAGGAGCCACCACGCCGGCATGGTACCTTCACTCATGTTGGAGATAAGTCTAGATGTCCTGCTCATTTGACATATCTACCTGGATTTATTAAAATTCTTGCGCGCGAAACTAAGTAACCTCCCATAACAGTTCCAAGGAAATATCCCCGTCTAGAAAGTTGACCCCTTAAACCTTGTGTGTGATAAATAATGCGAAACGCATCAGCTCCAAACCTAACCTGTAGACTGAGGAAATGAAAACAACAAAGGAAACCCGTCTCCCGCCCCCTCCCAAAATAAAGAGAAAAAAAAAACAATCATCCATCAGAGAGCGATGTATTATTGTTACAAAGCGCCCTTTTCTGTCTGCAACCACCAGTTCTCAAATTGACTTGCCTCGTCCAACTCTTCAACTCTCCAGTCCTCCTGCTTCCCTCTCAGGTAGGCTTCATGCGCAGTGCTGTCGTCGTATTCAGCCAATGGAGGAATCATTGTCTGTCCGCCTGAGACAGTCAACAGGCCATGATGGGCAAAAGGTATATCCATGGGAAGCCCATCATAGTTGTCATATCCGTCGTAGACGAGCTCGTTGGGCACCATACCAGGACCCGGCACCGCACCGAAAGGTGCGGCAGCGCGGCAGTACACATCACCAAATACAGCGTTGTTATCGAAGTTGTTGAGTGGGTACTCCAGCTTCGGTGATGGTGCGCGGCTCATCATGTGCTGGGGAATGGCCAAGCTGGGAAAGCTACGGGTGCTCAGAGCGTATGGACTCGCATCATCAGGTTGCCCATACATGAGCGCCTGTGGCTGTCCAGGGGTCGGATATGCGTGCAAGTCCGGGTATTGTACCATATAGGCATCCCCCAACACGTCATACGCAGGATTGAAGGGAACAGAAGGGCTCTCACTCGAGCGCGGGGCCTGTCTACTCCTGGTCTTTCGATGTTCATGATGGCCATTCCAATCCGGGTCGCCATTATCGGAAAAGGCGGCAAAGTCCCCATTCTGGTCATCGTCTCTCATCTTTCTTGGTTTGGATGGCGTGAACTTGTAGCCTGGGTGCGCTTTCTGATGGTTCTCCCGCTCTATCTTGGCAAGCTCCGTAAACTTGTACTGGATAGCTTCCGATTCCAAAGGCCAAGCAGCACCGCAAACCTTGGAAACGTGCTGATGGTTGTTTTGGGCGCACTGAGTTTTGGCGACTTCTTGGTATGTCTTGCGGTACAGCATAAAAGCATTCATCGGGCGTTTGATCTGGCCAGCCTTTTTATTGCGCGATGTTTCACCGAGTCTCTCCTCGGTAGAACGAGCTACGAAAGCCTCTATGTCGAAGACAGGGGTTTCAGGAAACTCCTTCTGGACTTCCGAGAGGGGTTTCGCAAGAATGTTGCTGTTAGAATTCCGTGACTTTTCAATACGAGACTTCTTCTGGATACGCCCTGCCTTGACACGCGATGATTTGCTCGAAGGAGCCTTCTTCTGAATGCTGAGACCGCTTCGGGTTGTGATAGCATCAGCGTCAGGACATGGCGTAGAAGGCGATGTCTCCGGAGTGAATGGTGTGCGAGTCTAATGATCATAGTTAACAACTGTTTCTAGGTCGATACCGGGACTGCTCACATCCTCAGTGAAAGATCCATAGGCGTAGCTTGCACTATTCTGGTCGCCTAAATAGGTTGGCTGCGGGCTGCTGTCAGCAAAATTGATCCATGGCAACTGCTGGTTTAGCACTGGAATACTTACGAAATGAGGTTCGCTTTTTATTGTGTAAGCTCCAGACTCATTGTCGCCCATGTCATTATCGCAAGCAGGAGTAGTGTATCTGGATGTTGTATATGAGTGTGGAAGATAGCCATGCTCTTGAACAAGACCATCGAAGGGATACGAAGTGGTTGCAACGCCGTTCATGACGGTTTCTGATTTCTTAACAAGACCGTCTGCAGATGGTGTTGGTGAAGGTAGTGCTGGATGTCCCATGTCGTAGCAGGGGGCTCACGTTGTTGATACCTCCCGGTCTCCTACTTGGAGGCGGATGAGACTGTTTCTGGTGTTGATGTTCGACGTATGGAGGATTGCCGTTATCTGTTGACCAAGTCGCGGTTGCGGCAAACGGGTACCAAGAGGAAGAAGGAGAAGAAGGATAAGAATAAGAACTTCTCAGTCCCCAACAAGCAGCGTACAGCGGGAGAGAAAGGGAATGTTTATTTTAGAAGTCAGTAAGAAAAAGCAGTTGCTATGATCTTATTTGGGCTGGGGTTCGTCTGGTCTGGTCTGAAGATAGAACACCAAACATCAAAGGGATTGGTCTTTGTTGTATTTCTTTGAACATGCCCCATTTGAGATTATGTAGCTGCAGGGCATCCGGGACTTATTCTAAACAGCCCCGGGAACCTGACTTGTCTTGTCTGTATGGTGCCATGGGAGGCCATGACCAGGACCATGACCACAAATAGGACAAGCAAGGCTGCTACCGCATTTGGGTTCAAAGGCAACCGCAGAGGCCACTGGGTCAGAAGCAACAAGCGTAAAGATGTGCAGACGAGATGCACCGAGAGTGAAAATGAGAGTGAAGTACATTGCAATGAAGCTAAATGAACAAGTGCCGGACAAGCCTCCAACACGGTCAGGGTGACGGACCACCGTGCGAACAGTTATCAAAAGACGAGAGACAGGTTGGCCCGTCTATCATGTCCCATCCCAAACCCCAGAGGTGCATCAGAAGACATCTGTTGGACATGTCATGTCGTTGGACAGCTGTTGGCTCGGCTGTCGGCCTCCACGTTTTCCCTTCTTTTGCAGCCCGGACCACGTCAAAAGGAAAACGTAGCATGGCTGGCACGGTCCAAGTGAAAAGAGAGAGAGAGAGAGAGAGAGAGAGAGAGAGAGAGAGAGAGGGAGAGAAAGAGGAAGAGAGAGAGGAAAGAGGAGTAATACAATCTGTGTCTGTAAGTAGAGATGGTCCACGAGGTTCGAGCAATGAGCCGCCAGGCGCCCCAAGCACTCACCACACAACCCACACTCTTGTCATGAATAGACTGGAATGTCAGAATTGCGATTGTGCTCCTCCACGCCATCCTATTGAGGAGGTAAGCTAGTCAAGCCATGGCGCATTCCTTTGACGTTCCTTATTGAACCCCGTCTCCAGCTGTTGTGTCGCCCGCTAACGTTTAGTTTATTCATCACTACCATCGCATCGCCTCACATCACATCGCATGTCGCTTAAAGCTGTGTAATTTTACCCAGCGTTTTGTGGTCAGTCATGTTGCACATGCATATAACTTGTTTCGCTTGTTTTGCGCCTGCGCCTATATCTGCTGCGTCGCTATCCTGGCACCTCTTTAGAACCTTCATCTGGTTAGTATCCGACAATTTCTGTTCGCCTTGTCTACATCAACATGCTTTGCGGCGACAGCATGATTGGGATAATAAATAAATAAATAAATAATGTTTCAACGATCTCCGGTCTCGGTAGACTCCTGTCGCTGTTACCAGCAATCTGTTAATTTTGCCCAGCGCCCACCGCGACCACCATATCCCCTTTGGATACCAAGCTGGGCAGGTTGGTAAGAAGTTGGAGTAAACTCAAGTGGCAGGGATATATAGCATCAAACCAACAACTCTACGTAAGTGATTAATTATGTCTGTCTCTAAGCTCGGACCAGCGCTGGCTTTCAGATAAACGTTTCTGGGTGCAAGGTATTGCCGATGGATGCACCATGTTCTTGCTATTGTTATCCCAGGAACACAAGCCACATACATAAGGTAGTCTGCTTAGTGTCTCGTTGGTTCGTTAGCTCTGGATAACGTGGGGACATCGGTCTTAAGACCTTGATGACAGAGTAATGGGAAAAGGGTGGATATTGGGGATGCACATAGGATATTCATCCTATTGATACATTCTGATGCTTGATGATGGTATATGAAACGCTCGACGAGGGGATTTATCAGTGGGTTATCGGTCATCATCGACTCGCCCTAATCATTATGGCAGATATGGTTTCAGACTTTCCAATGCTGCCTAGCATCTCTCCTGGCTACAGGTATTATCGAAACAATACCAACAAGACTTTTGACAAGGGGGGGGGGGGGGTTCAAAGTATTGAGGTTCCCAAAATGGCGTAGGAACAC
>JABGLY010000696.1:7176-27568 GCA_013623525.1 Fusarium dimerum
TTTTTTTTTTTTTTGGAGATTTGCTTGTGTTTTTCTTTTATCTTGTTCCATGTATCTCTATCATTACTCTCACTTTACCTTATTGGTAACAGCTTACAAAGTACATACTGTTCGGCGCAGGAAAATACCATTTATTTTTTCTTTTTATTATTTATTTACCAATAGACCATTACGTATCTCCATTTATTTGATTCCGTCATTGTCTTGACCGTCATTGTGCATTGCTAAACTTTTCAACTTGTATGTGGAGTTTCCCCCTTAGTCTAAATAAGTCTCCCTTGAAACCGGAACCTTTCTTCCCCCTTTTAAACTCTTCACGATGACTCGAATAATGAGAAAATGGACTAACAAAAAAGAAGATGGCGTAAAACTTCCCATAATCGTGAACCCCACCAACAAGTGACGGCCCGTAGCCGTTCCGCGCACCGGCTGAAGGGCATGATTCTCTCTATCCCACTAACATGACACATGTGCATAGTAAGCCGTGTTTCTAGCTGTGTTGGGGCGTATCGTATTATTCAGGATGCATGTAGCTGAGTTATGACTGACTGAGGTTTATTATAGTCTTATTTATATAACTTACTATATGATTACAAACAGCATATATAGTAAATGGGTATATCTATCTTGAAGTGTGTTGATAGTGTCTCACGTTTCAGCTACAGCGGTAGTTGATCGTCCATCACTAAAAGAAACCATGAAGGGCAAAAAAAGTTAATATCGTACGTAGCACTGGCTTAGGTTGTCCAAGCACATCAGCATATCCCACCTCATTACAATCCTTGCTTGCCTTCCTCTCTTTAAACGCCCTGCAGGTATAGTTTATTTACTTTTTCCCATTTTCTTTCTCCTCGCCTTTCCTCTTTACCCTTTTCTCCTTCAGTCATCTGCTTTTCCACACCCATACTTTTTGATCCACGCTACTGCACTGCTACCCGTAAATCTTCCCTATCACATTAAAACAGAAAAAAAATAAACGCATGAGACAACAACTCTATTGTGCCTGCTTTTTCCTCTTATTCTCCAAGTTTATTGACAGAGTGGAAAAAAGAGAGAAGGATTTGCAACAGACTCCCCCACGTGCTGCTTTCTTTTCTTGTTATCACGGCATGTCTTTTTTAAAAACATGTTAGGAAAAGGATGTTTGGCATGCATGGAGCTAAATGGCTTCTGCAAGAGGGTGTTGAAATACGACCTTGTGCTTCTTTAGTGTGGATGCCTTTCTTGTAGGGCGGTGAGTATGTGTGTCTGTACGTTTAAGTGATAGCATTAAGGATCCATGTATGCTTCACAAGGGAACTTGATGTCGTGCTCAGAACAATAACAATCAACTATTAGGGTACTAGTCCAGCGTCGCTTTCTTTCCCAATAAGCATCCACTGACTTGCACGTTTCCTCTTCAATCAGACGACATAATCCCTAATCTATACCGAGACTCCCCTACTTTCTACACCGAAACATGGCTTTCTCCGGCACTTGAACTTCTCTTTTTCCTTACCTACCATATCCCACATCCCGCGTGGGGTTCTATCAGTCAGAGACCTCACAATCACCACACGTGCACTCTTAATCCAAGGAACCCTTCCCAACTTCAACATGATCCCATTATCTTCTTCCCCCCCTCTAACTTACCTCAACCTTGAAACCAGGACCCCGTCATGTTTCTCAACTGCAAATCCTCAACAACACATGGCCGAGATTGCGAATACAGAAAGATCAACAAAACGTGGGGTGCATGATAACACATGTGTGCAATCTAAAAAGTGGGAGGCCACACACGCACACGCACACGCACACGCACATTGCGCTTTTCTTTTCCAGCTTCAATGTTTCTCGTTTTCTAGAATCAGCATGGGGGGCTCGTCATCTCTCTTGAGATTCACCTTCTCATTTGAGACTGAAACGTGATATGTCGTGCTCGGAGATCCACAGACATTAGTCCCCAACTTCATATCTCTCTCCCATTCAGGTTTCTTTGTTTTCTGAAACCCTGACACAGCCCTTGCGTCTTTAAATAACAGGTAATTTAGCGAGCGAGCGATACCGAATAGCTGGGACCGGCAACCCCCCCTTCCAACAAGATAGCAAGAATCCTCCATGGGGGGAATATTGTCCTTGATCATTCATAAGAGGAAGGTCTTGGCAATCAGTCGATGGCACCCTACTGAGCATCTAGAATGCCCCGTGGAATAATTGATACTCTGTCAAGTCTCACTTTTCTGTCTTGCACTTTTGCAATTTCTTATCGCAGCCTCATTGTCTCATCCCATCCAACGAGTCAATATCATGGCTCGAAACATGGTTGTTAAGGGAAAACAGCCTTGCATAAGACAACCTGCTCGCTTGCTCGCCTTGCTCACGATTTCCCCCCCACCCCTTCTCTGCCTCCGTGGCCATTTACATCTCAGACGGGCCAAGACGTCAGACATAGAAACTCGTCCGGGAGGTGAGGGGACATTTCTGTATGCTTTGACCCTTTTGACCCAAGTCTAACCAGGATGAAAATCGACGAGGAAAGCAATATTATTCGTCCACGGTACTTTTGGTTCATCATTTACTCTAGCTTAGTATCAGTAGACCTGGCGTTGCAAGGTAATTATTTCATGCTACAAGCTAGTGACTGCACGGGGGAACAGGTTCAGAAACCGTAAAGTTCTTTTGGCATTGACACTGACCATGGGTCAAACGAAACAGGCGTCTCGGCCGACGAGCACGGGAATAAGTATCCAGAGCGTCGGCGTACTCCGACAGTTTCTGTATAGGCCTTAATAGTTTCCGTTCTATCATAGGTCTGTGTATCTGTATCATGTCGCCATTTTCATCATTGCTAAACACGAGGACAAAGCGTCGGAAGGTATGGCATCAAACGCACAAGTTATTACTAAGAAATAACCTAACAAGGTCGAGGAGGCCCCACGCATTTCGATATCGATTTGGTAAACTTATCAATGGCGTGGGACGCGATGTTGAGGGTACTCAGTATCTTAGATTGGATTGCATGCGACAGAGCACCAAGGTTTCGTGTGTCAGTTAGCAGCACATGCCCTGAATGGTGAACAATAACATCTTGTGACTGATCTATTTCTTGAATGAGAAAGTTGGCAATACCCAAGAATTGTGGACTGTTTTTCTATCTACCAACGGAGATGGTACCCTGTTTCCGGTGCCATAAAAATGCAATGATCCAGAGAGGTCATCACCAACCGATGATGACCTCTCTGGAAAGTGCTACATTCGGCGAACTAGAATCAGTGATCAGGAAAACCTCATTTTACCCCACAAGAGCCGTTCACCGGTTTCCTTTCTTGCAAAAGTCTGGGGGTATCGAAGAATGACAAGCACTGCTCACCAACATCTTCGGAAATGTAGGGCCGTTCTCTCACAAGGTTGTCTGCGGTGGTGGGAAAAAAAATCATGTTCCTGACGTACCGACCTTCTCGATTCGAGGTATGCCGCATATTCTTCTTTCTTTTACTTGAATGCCATACCAGTTTATGAGGCCATACCGATTGAACGTGGTCAAGGATATTCCCACTATGAGAGGGGGCACAGAGGGCTTGTGACAAGGTTGTTCCCAGTATGTGTGCCCTGAGAGAGGGGGGAGTTGGGCCTCACCGTGGTCTGTGATTTCGTAGAGGGCGTGCATGAACGGAGAGGATTTTACTTCCAGCGTAGTGTGGCAAAGTATGTCTCTGCGTTGGATAACCTTACACAGGATTCGGCAACGAGGGATGATGGAGACGAGAAACTGTGCCGTGGATAACGTAATGTAAGGTGTTTCGTATCGTACTGTATTGTATCTGGGGGATAAGCAATTGCGGCTCTGTTATCATCAGCGAAGAGATATTATGAAGAATCGGCTGGCTGGCTGAATAAGGCAAGAGAATCTCACAAGTTCTATTTCCCCCCGAATGATGTGCTTCTCAGTGCATCAGACCGTTGCATTCAAGAGGGGTTGATGATTGCTTTCCTCCTTCTTGGGGAGCTTGACTTGACGATCCACGGGCATGTAACGGTTTCTGACAGCTCCCCTAGCTCACAACCAAGCAAGGATGCCCCATAATCTGAGATGATACTATGCTGTGCTGTACTGTAGCAGAGCTCGGTTACCTGCATTTCGACATATGCAATTTTTCAGGAGGACATGTAACTGCATACGTGCATGTTCACCTCTTAGATACACACTACAGTCCATTAATCCAATAACTCAACCCTCCATCTCCAACAAACGTCCGAGAGCAGACGCCCTACTTCTATTCCTGTCGACTTGCAGCGGCGTTTGAACCTTCTTTTATCCTTCTTATCACACCTTTTAGGCAAAAGTACTCCTTCTTCTTTGCCTATTTCATCTATCCATGTTTCAAGCCAGATGTGAATAAATATACACCAAAAGAAGTTCAATGTCCCATCCTTCGTTTCGCCTCAACCTCATGATCTTCCCAATGACCTGACTGATCATCACGACAAGACTTTTATTATGATGCCTGATACCTGCTCTTTGTTCGAAGTCTGTTGGTCTCGAAAAGAAGAGATGTCGGCAAGACAACTTTGCATAAACCTACGCCCCCCTTGATTATTGCTCCGATTAATGTCCCATTCTTCCAGGTCGATCGAGCAAGCATGTATCAAAGCAAACATCATTCTTTCCTTTTTGCCCTTCAATAAGCAGCCCTTGAATGTGGTGTTTTTGCCACTAACGTGATCTCAGACTCATGTCTCTCGCCGGACGCCTCCTTGTCGCATCGGGTATCAGGCACTTCGGGAAAGCTTTTGCACCCACCCTGGTTGATTGTCCTGTCCTGTCTTGCCTTGTCCTACAGGCCAATCCCTTGTTCAATGATTGCCCGCACCCGCGTCAGCCTTGAGACATGTGATCTCAAGATGGCGTTTTGGTACTGAATTTTGCTGTTGCTCGACGATTTCATTGGCTGCCAGGATACCTTGCCATTGTTGCAATTCTATCGTCGGATGCTTGTTCTTCGGTGAATGTTATTCCTCGGAAGTGAGTTTCGGCTTCTACACCTGTCGAGGGCCTTGTATCAGTCGGATGAGTTGAACGGCTTGCGGAAAAAGTCTTATGAGCACAGTATCATTGAGTTCAGATCTCATAACCGTATGATTTGCCCACTAATGACGAGAATGGAGTGGTGCATATTCAACTGCCGGAACTAAAATCTTTGCGATGCGAAGATCTATCATAAATTTCCCGTTTTTTTTTTGCTCTGCGTTTCTTATGCCATCACCTGTGCTAAGAAGTCTGCAATGACTTCCCTCTTTTCTTCCGACCTATTCCTCCTGATCCCCTCAACCGTCTTTAGCACCAATACTCTCCGATCATGGCCCCCAAAATCACCGATCCAATCGTTCGAGAGAAGGTGGACTTTGCGGAAGCAATTATTTGTTTGCTTACTGCCTAGGCTGGCATATCAGCTGTTGGTTGACATGCTTGTTGGTTGTGCCCTTCGCAATTACGGTGCATCTCGGTCGGCATTCCATTGGTCCCTGTCCATCCTCAAGACCTGGAGCCATCCCTGAGGTATTTCAACCACTGAAAACAAGGGGGCCAAGACACAGGCAATCATCTAGTCACTAAGGAAAAGATGGCATTCGCCGCTCGTATTCTCTCTGTTTGCTTCTGGAACATCTGGTCACGTTCGTAAGCAGGGTAGGGAATGATCTCGCATGACAGTACGGGCGGTTAGGCATGGCAGCCAACGTGAATGCCGAGGATGGCGAGTTCCAACCAACGACAACCCCCTAATATCGTCGGCCCGGTCCTCCGCCGTTTTCACGGTTGGTCAATTTGCCTGTCATCCCTGATACTGTTGGTTGATCCTAAACTCGAATCCGATGTAGTATCTTTGTGACTGTTTGACAACCGTCGCATCACACTCGATCATATGATCGCAGTAGAACGCAGCTCAGAGACGTTATGGAGATGATATCGGGTCGGTCGTAAGCGGACTCGCTGAGGCTTCTGATAGGTGGTGGCTATTATCTCCGACTCATCACAATCACCGCCCCCAAGTTAGGTGTGGTGATTTCGGCCTCCGTTATGGTTCACAATGGAAGACCTGCCATAGCTGCCTAGACACCATCCTCGCATGGCTCATTCCTCCTTTTTGTGCGTATACCGTTGCTTGTACTCTTCCTCAGAAACCACTGTCCCATCAACTAGAGTCTTTTCAGTTGTTCGGACGTAACAAAGAACGAAAGGATAGACGATATCACAGAATGTCGCGGAACCAATCAGGAAGACACCAAGAGGGTGTAGAACGAATCCATGAGCCTCGGGCCAGTACCACCAAAGTAGAGTACACGCCACGGGAAGGCCCATGAGTGTGCCAACAAACCGACAAAACCTGGAAACGGAATCAGTAATCAAATTCCCAGTTGAGTTTGATGAAGGAGTGGAGGTAAGTTGGATATTGCTCCATCGGCGTCACCGCCAAAGGACTTGTTGGCTCGTTGGGTTGGTCGTGGGACGCGCAAGCTGCATTGGAGTACCGTCCTGCTGGGTCCAAAGAGAGAAGAGATAAGACATTGATGCTGATCTAGAGGGGAAGAGATGAACAGAAAATGTGCTGTCAATCGACACACCTCCTGGTTATCGAGGTGATGAAGAAGACTGATAATCACATGAAAGTAGAAACTCACCAGATTGCATAGCTCTGTCCCCCAGAGTGGCCACGCTGTATAAGCATAGCCAGAGCAGAGACGCTGAAGATGGTTTGAGCCACACCAGCCGACCAGAATGCCAACTCGGTTGTATCCCTCCCTTCAAGACCTTTCCACGTCTTTCCCCATTTCAACCCATATCCTCTACGTGGCTCTTTCAACCACCACCACACAAATCCGCCGTTGCCCAGCAATCCTGCTATAAACATGATCAGCAATAATAGCTTGACATTTCGCGCAACAAGAGGCTGAGCTGCAAAGCTCCGCGGCGCTGTTTTGATCGTTGCATATAGCACAGGTATGTCGAGGAGAAGCCATAATCCGAAACCAGCTGTCTCAATAACCGTCTCGCACACGCCGAACGCGTAGATGACTTCCCACGAAAGATTCAAAGCTAGAGCGAGTAGCGGTGCTGGCGTGGCGTTTGTAGCAAGGGAGCGACGGATCATGAGGACGTATGCCATGAGCCAGAATGTGATGCCTGTCATGAGGCAGGCTGTTGATGCGGGGATGAGCCATGCTGGGGCGGTAGGAGGGGCGACATCTGAGAAGCCCATTGTCAAAGCAAAGATTTATCTAGAACGAATGTGAAGCTTGTGTAATGTTTTTGTGTTCGCGTTGTAGTAAGCTTGATGGATTGATTACGCTGTGGTGATGACGGGAAGCTCGGAGGGAAATGTCTCAGGGGAATAACACGGGATTATTCTGCACTAAAACATCACTGATGATGTGAAATGCTGTAATCGTCAATGAACGAATATTTGGGTATCCTTACTTAGAGGAAAGAGAGGCAAATAGTCCCGTCAATGGCGGTATCGATTTTCTCATTATTATGCAAGACTATTTATCTCAACATTTAATGCTCTACATGATTACTATACAGTAACTTGTCTTACCATGGTACTCCGTTTGACTCTGAAACCAAATCTTGAGAGATCAGCTTCAGCTGGTCACTCACAAGGTAGTCAGGCCACAGCTTCCAAATCTATGTGAGCGGTCAATAGAATTGGGGGGGGTTCTACATAGGATTGGCAATGTTTTGCAAACACATCCTATGCTAAGCCTCCATCTCCCGTCCAGTTAATCAGAAAAGCATCCCTAAAACACAGTCATGAGACAGGGGTCCGTCCTGGCCAGCAGAAGCCGTCAATAGAATGTCTCGAAAGTGTGTTACTCCAGAATCCATCACTCTATCTATTCATCATGGACAGGATGCAAATTGAACTTTTGAGACCAACGGCAATTGATCGAGGCAACTCCATAGACATGAGCATCTTCCCAGGAAAAAAGTAACTTAAATATTCTTGAGTGATATTCAAACCGGCCACTATCCGTACATCGATTTCTCTATCCGTACATCGATTTCTCTATCCGCATCATATCCAGAAAGTTCACCCACAGCCTTTCGTTCTCCTCCTAACATTAATCTTACAATTCTCAAGTCCTTTCCAGCCCGGTATCGTGCCCAACAAAGCCGAGGATGACCGGCAGCCCAGCTATCTTGCTGAATTGACCGCATTTCTGATTGAACAGTAGAGACTTCAATGACGTTGCAGATATTTGAGGCCCAGTCGTGTTTCTGCTCCACTGCGCCCCGAATCAACCTCTCTTGTACGTGAAACAACATTTGAAGTCGTCATGGTCTTTTTCTCGCTGGGTTGACGGCCATTTTCCGGTCTCACATCAGCTATCAGACTCCTGAGTCTTTGTCTTACGACGGTATAGATGCCTTGGGACCTTGAATAAAACTTGACGAGTCCATAATGGTCCGTGTCGACGGGGATGTTATCCTCCTTAGCCCTGACGGTCAGACCTAGACATGTACTCGATTGTTCCGTGGCCAGTAACTGGTTTGGGCCATTGAACCATCGGCCACTTGCCCTGTCATACTGCAAGTTACGTTAGCTATGATCCAATACCGCTGGTTTGTCCGCTTTACCTCTTTCACCTGGGTTTCTCTGATTTCAAAGAAGGATACAGCGCGATAACGGCCATGGCACAGTTCAGAAAACCGGTCAGTAAGTCTCTTCAGGTAAGCTGAAGGTTCAAAGTATTTATTGACGAGTAGTTCTCGGATAAAAGCCTCGTTTGCTTGGCCTTTAACAGCGGCACCTAGCTGTGGGTAGTTGAGACCGAGGTTAGGGACACCAAAGAACATAAGTCCCTGGCAGGCTCTGGCAAACGCCATATCTTCCTGACGCGATCCTTCAAGAGCTTGGACAAGGGCCTTGGAATATCAGAGATTTGTTTCTATAGAAAAAACATCTCACTTACCTCTTTGACGAGTAGACCACCAATATCGTGGGCAATGAAGATGATTGGACGATTGGAAGTCTGGGGATCTTAGTATGTAGAAGCAACACTTTGGGGTATATCACATACACCATCCCGGAATCTAAATTCTGTGATTTTCATCAGAAGTCTTTGGGCCAGACTTTCGATCGATTGAGACGAATGACTGCCTAGCAATGTCGTGTCGTATGCATAGGCCAGCACCCGAATGCTGGGGATTTCTTGAGGCAAGAAATCACGAAGCCAGACATCATCACTGTCTTTAGATCTCCATGTTTCAAGACCGTGGGTTGCAAGACCCGGAACTGCGATTATACTAACGGTTTTAGTACCTGATGGAATTTGGGAATGTGTAGGCTTACTCGACGTCGACCCGGATTTTGTCGGCATGAAGCGGTATTATGCCGCCAAATTTGTGAAAATACTTATACTGATGGCTCTTAGCATGATGCATGGCGGCTTTCTCGAGTCGACGAGCAAGGTCCTCAGTAGGAATTGATGACTTGATTGATATGGTAGCACATGCGTATCTCTTGTCTCCTGGAACTAGAGAGTAAAGAACAAGTGTTTGAGACAAGCTCCTCAGTTCAGGGTCTTTCTCAAGAGTAGCTTTGATGTTGCGCTTAACATCTTCTTCGCTCTGTCCAATAGGGATATCTTGGACGATGAATGTTACCGATTGTGGCCGCACTTCGACAGGTGGCCGTTGTCCTGGTGGTTGAGCTGAGGGATTGGTAGAACGCCAGTTGAGCACCATTGTGAAAAAGACAACCAAGATAGATAAAAGGCGAAACTTGGTTCTATACTTGATAATGTCGGTGATTGATATGTTTGTGATGAGGGACGAGAGAAGATGGATCTTAGAAATGGCTAGAATTCCGGTCAAGCTTTATATCGTAGACACTCTGGATATAAGCGCCCGGATATGATAAGAAAGTATAGGTTTTGAAGATGGTTCTTCATCTGCCCAGGCTTTATTTCGTCGTGCAACAGTTTAAGCGCCTAGACACGGGCGGCTATGAATATGGCAGGTTGTCTTATTGCGTGTAAGTACGTGTACATGTTAGCGCTGAGAAAGGACGAAAAAAGATAAAAATATAAGACGGCTATAAATCTGGCCAGGCTGTATCGTCTGCGACCTACATATAAGCGCCGACCTGAAACGAAGAAATTGTTAAATAAAGATATTCTTATTCTACCTACCAACAGGTTTAAACATGGGTCCCGCATCAACTCTGCCCTGCTGAATGCACCACGTGATAACGTCGGTCACAGCCTCATTGTCGATACGAAAGAATTACGTCCCTTGTCGCGAAATTCCTGCAACCTTGGTCTTCCTTCATCACCATGACTCTCATTTCTCCAACACCACCATTTCCGTCAGAACATCAACTAGTGCGGGACGAGCCGACCCGAGCTGTGCCGGGAGTTCCGGGGCACCCCCACATTGCTCTCGATGATAAAGCCGGGGTCTGGGACTTGCTCGACTCGGAGTTCTGCTCCGATGACCTCGATCAAGTAGCGGATAAGCTGTGGTGGATGTCCAAGCAAGATAGCAGAAACATATCACCACTTCACCGACAGCTCGTCAAGAAACGGTCCATTGTAATCACAGAGGACCCCAAGCTTCATCTCGTATGGATATATGGTCGTATATTCATCAAGCCGCTCCCACGCTATCTCTGCTCTTATACCTTCTGGAGAGATCACCTATGCAAAGACACTGACAAAAGATGTCGCGAAACGCTGATCCGACGAGCAGCCCTGGGCTTCCTACGTACATATTGCTATCTCATACAACATGAGTCCGACTTACGTATTGCCCAAGAGGAGCGCCTGAGTCTTGTCCCGACCGAGACGACCTGGGAGCAATTCTGCTACTTCAGGTCCAGCATTCGCAATATAGAAGATAAAGACGTCTCCCCGCGCTACGCTTTTGGTGAGATCCGCCTCACTCGCCTCAACTTGTATGCCCCCTTTATTCTCAAAAAGTCCCATTTTCAGAGAGTAGAGTACCAATATGGGGAGTACTTTGCACGCTTTTACGCACCCATACTTTTCATTTTCGGTGTCGTGTCGGTGATTTTGAGCGGACTACAGGTGGCAGTGTCCATTGAACCCGGAGCTGGTGGTTGGATGAGAACAGCACTAGGAGTCAGTGTCCTGTCTATTATCATTGCATGTAGCTCTCTTATTTACTTCTGGCTTATTTTGATGTACAAGATAGCTATGGAGTGGAAGTTTGCCATCCAAGAGCGTCGTCGCTTATTAGCCAAAGAGCGGGCTACGGTATAATGGACGATATGGTATATTTTGCATCTTGCATATTGCATATCGCTAGATTTTCTCAGGCATTACATAGTCTCATTAGAGCTTGAAAATGCTACGACATTATTGTCACTTGCTTTTAACCTTTCAATGGCCATGTTTTGATCAAATCTGTGGTGGCCTGGGACTGAACTTCCCGCAATCCAGTATCGATGCCAGATAGAATATGTACATTGAGTATTGTCTTCATCATCCATTTATGCAGCCTGCAGCATTGCGAGGACACCCTGCCACGTCTCGCGACACGTAGGCTGGATCTGGCTCGCGGGCAGCGAGAAACCATAGGTGCCTCTATCTCTGAGCTCAAAAGTGTAGGTGTACTTGGACTTGGCAACACCATGAATGTAATCGGTACTGTCGCCTGTGGTGGCGTACAGAGCACGGCAAGCATTGCCGATGGTGTAGGAGGTGCCGGACACGCCTCGGATGGCACTAGCGGCGCGGCTGGCCATGCTGTTGAGGGCGGCATCATCGGGAGCAACAACGGAGCAGTCATAGCCGTAAGCTGTGAATATGTTAACTAAATCTCAAGTGTTACGTGACTGCAATTTCGGGAAACTCACGCCAGAGAATGTACTGTCCATATGAATGAAAGTCAATGTAGATGCGAATACCTCGGCTTCCACTCAAGGCATCAACCTGAGCCTTGAGACCCTGGATCTCGGGAGCATCGGCGGGAGCTCGGCCCTTGAAAGTCTCGGAACAAGGGTCGGTAGAGGCACCGCCGGTGAGTTCCCACTTGTAGGGCCAGTTGCGGTTACCGTCACGGCCGACACATGAGCTTCCAGAAAGGGTCTGTCTGTTCTTTCGCCAGAGACGGTTGGTGGTTTGAGAGTAGACGAAGCCTGATGATTGTTAACTAGGTGAATTTTGAGGATGAGAGGAAGATTTACCATCGGGGTTGACAATGGGCATAATGTAAAAGTCAAACTTGTCAACAGCAGCCTTGACAGCCGAGTCGGTGGCATACTTTGTCAAGAGCTGGTATGCCATGTACTGAGTGGTCTGGACGCAGGAGTCAATAACTAGCGGTTTTATTCTGCACACGATAACTTACAAGTGTGGTAACCCATTCACGGGCGTGCATAGTACCGTGGAAGATGACAGCAGGCTTTGATCCCTTGCCTCCGCTGCCCCAGATGTGAATACCCGTGATGGCTCGACCCTGGAATGAGGACCCAGCAGTAACGATCTCAGATTGACCGGGGAAACTGCTCTGCAGGTCTTTGAGGAATTGAAGATGGTCGGCATAGCTGTGGTAAGCAGTGAACCAGGATTCACTGGGAACTAATTATTCGTCAGTCAACTGTTCAATAAAATCCGGTCGTGTAAGTGAGATGAAGGCTCACCAGCATAAACAGTCGATACATCCTCCTCCGCAAACACAGCACCAACATCTTCAACGAGCACAGTGGTGTCAGTCGCAATCTCCGTCACGGCATCAACGTTTTCTGGAGACACAACAATGTCAAGTTCATCGTGTGCACCAGGGTTCAGGACGGTAGTGGCAAGCTTGCTAATCTGGCCGAGGACATCATCGTCGGCGACAGTGACGCGAAGACCTTTGAAGCCAGTGTAGTCGATTTTCTGCGACTTGGGTACGGCTGAGCCGATAGCCAAGGAGAATAGCGTGGCAGCAGAGAAGATGGAGACCTTCATTTTGAGAGGTTTGACTGGGCTGTAAATCCTGAGGAACTTGAGATAGAGCGAGAACCGTCCAACTTTATACCATCAACCCTGCCACGGATCCATACACAATCCAACTTCCTTAACCGGCCGGCATTTGCCTATAATCTTCCATCGAACTTTTTTTTTTTTCCTAATCTCAGTCCCCGTCACTGCACCTATCGCGGGGAAGTGTCACGAAAACGGTAGGTGATAAATGAATCGCCCAGACCATCAGTGTAACCTCATGGCACGGAATGAACCCCACGCCTGACCTGAAGAGGAAGTTGGTTTGTGAATGAATGATCGCCGCATAGATAGTCATTCAGACCATGGAACTATTTTTTTCTTCGTCGATGGAGAATTGGGAAGGAGATAGTATCGTTTTGGGGAATTGCGAATAGTCAGTCGTATGTTGCGTATCGCCGGTTGCATAATGCAGGCCATAGTATGATTGTTGCAGGAACCTTTATAGATATGTTTTCGAATCAGTCGTGATGAGCGTCTGGTTTAAGCGCCGAGGTTCTCAGCTTCTTGATTCGTAAGCATCACATCTCTCTTGAGACACTTTTTACAATGACAAGTTTACTGACCGGCATTAGACATCAAGTCTATCTCCAAAGTTCACAATTGAGGGCTACTAACTCAATAATGTTTCATTCAATTGACGAGAAACGAGCAGTGCACTCCTCCTTGGAATCCTTCAACTGCTCCATCTTCTTCTCAAGAAAAGGCTGCACCTCTGCACGCTCCTCATCGGAGAGTAACTCGATCCCTTTACCTTCTTCGTACAATACAGCCCAGTAGATGGCGTCTATCTCAAAGCTCTTTCTGATCGCATAGTCAAACCAAAGCTGGTTGGAATCCCAAGGCTGATGCATTCGAATAAAGATTTGATGGTTGATGATTTGTCCCTCATTAAACGCGGATGTGTTCTCAAACTCCTCCATCGCGCACAGAAAATGCTCCCTTCTGGGCTCGTATAGATCCCTGAATTCTTCCAGAGCGTCCCGGTCAGTCCAAACCTCAGACCAGATAGCAATAACCACCAGTGTGATCATACGTAAACTGTGCCGTCATGCTATTTGTAAACTCAAAGTCAAGAACGGCCGTGATCTGTAGCGTCTTTAGGTTCACCAGCATGTGAGAAGGGCGCAGATAATCGCAGAAAAACCTGAAAGGTCTGTTATCATTCAGGCAGTACTCGGGATGAGTTGCGTTGGCCGATGGCGAGCAATGTAGCGTGCCTGTGCATGGGCCATCCGCGGTGTTGCGTTGGATCTGGAGATGTGTCAAGTGCTCACAAGCGACAGATTTAAGATAGTCACTGGCGCGTTCAAACAGTAATGTAGGGAAGAGGTCGGCCGGGTAGCCTGCGACAGTCGTCAGTTCAGTCATGTTGTACGTTAATGGCCTCTTACTAACACGATACATGTCGCCGTCCTGTGATATGGCCCCTACCTGTGGGAACGAGGGTCGGGATAGTTGAACAGGGTAGTCAGCAATCTGAGAATAGATTTTGTTCAGCACTGAACTATCGATATTTGGGTTGAGAATTATGCCATCTTGGCCATTCTCCGTCGGCTTCTTGAGAACAGTGGATAAGAATGTCTCTTCGTTATAGTCCATGATGATGAACGGACCAAATTGCTGCGGGCTCTCGCTTGTCGGTCCCCGGCTAAATTTGAACGAGCCCTTCAGATAGCCAACGTACTCGATGGCCCTCCCTCTTTCACAGCGAGAAGTGACAAAGTTTGCTAACTCGACTTTGCCATCAAAGATCTCATCTAACCAAGCTCTGCTTTCGGTATGACCATTTCTTTCTTTTATCTCATCTAAGTATGCTTTGAGCGGGAATACCGACGACATGTTGCAGTAGAAACAACGAGGGCATGAGAATGAAAGACGGGTCAATAGTCTATGTACTGCAATCGAGGTACGCGGTGCAGCTGTCGATTTAACCAGTCAGGATAACCAACATGCATCGTTGCATATGGTTACAACCAACGCTACCTCAAGGTTTGCCTTTGTGTTGGCCATCGTGAATGTCATATAACGTCAAAAGCAATAACATCTGTATGAGACTTTCCATGGTTTTTTAATGGATGTTTGATGGGCTAATTAATCCGGTCAAGCATTATAGCACAAGAGACACTAGGACGGGCTTAACAGGATGCAAGACAGTTTTGTGTAATTGACATAGATACAACAGGGTAGGCCTGAGAATACTGATTACTTACATTTTGAGACCTGTGAGGATACTAGACATTGTCATTAAAATTGGCAAGTTAACTATAAACTTAGAAGGATAAAATAATAAGAATACATCGTGTGCTACGTCGAGATAATTGAGAGTGGTGCGGTTCTTATTCGACTTCACAACGATGGTGTAGGATTGAGCAGGTGGTACATCCACATCCCGAGAAGCTGTGGTTTGAACTTTGGTTCAGGTATTGTAGTTGAAGAAGATATAGACAGGGACTATATTCAGCTTTTTTGTGTGAGCTTCTTCATGCCAGAAGGGCTGGCATTCGTTAGGTTCTTTGCTCGCACGCTGTCTAAGCGGTTTTAGTTCACGACATCGACAAGCCGAACAAGTTCATGCTACGGAAGCATATAAACTTCGGAACAGGAACAAAAAGTAGGGGTTGATAACCATAGTTGTTCAAAGAAGCCTTGGAACTTCTCGGGTATGTTATTGTGCATTTTGTAGGCTAGTAGAGTGGAAGTGACATGAGTTTGTCGAGCTAGACTTCTGATGGAACTGAGACAGCTTGCCACATTGGTAGATCAAGATCGTAATTCAGTTTCACTAATTGATGCGTATACCAACCAAGTCGGTGCCATGTCGATTCGGTCTGATGTCCAACCGAGACAACCCGTGAAACTCCCACATATCAGAGGAGTCGGAATGCCTTTACTTGATCCTCCGCCGGCGTAAAAGCTCCTACACTATGGGCATTTCGAAATGAAGATGGGTATTCGCATGGATCACCGTCAAAGTGGCACCAGGTCTGCCGACTCGCCTCATTCTCTACACGAAAGTTCGCGAACTCGAAGCAGTGGACAATCATCCATAGCTACGTATCATCTATCCAGCCCAATTCAGACCCGAAACTTCACATGTTGCATGTTCGTTGCATCTAGATTGTGACAAGAATGTTTAGGCATCGGCTTCTCGAACGAGCAGAGACCACAACACGGAATTCTCGCCGTATGGCCTCATGAATCCCTTGAACTGGCCGCCCTTTGACAACGACACTAGTCCAGGTTGAAGTGATGGCAGACTGTGCGTCAAGAAAAGATACGCGAGTCCTTGTTGAGAAAGCGCTGCCGACGGTGATGATAGCAAGCCAGGATATTAGGACGGGATATGGTGGAACATCATCCAGCAGGAGCAAGGGCAGGACTGGACTCGGGGCAACGTGCCGTCGGCTCTAAGTATCCCAGGATCTGATGAGTTTGCATACGGCAAATATGGTGGATATATCTCCTCTGCAATAATAAGGAGACCATGACCAACGAATAACTCGCCATGAGCCGACCTCCCACGGTAAGCGGAGCCCCAATACCATATAATAAGTTCATCTACACAAAATCCCGCAATACGGCAACCCTTGATATGTGTGAAAAGTCGTCGTTTGAGGGAACTCGTGCAAGGACGAGGCGCCATGACCTCTATGAGACCTGTTGGTGATGGACTGCGCAGCGGTAGATTCTCTGTCTAGGCAGGCAAAACGGTTTCATGTCGGTGATTCCGGCAGAGTTTCCAAATTACAGTGTCAGGGGGGAGGTAACCGCGATAGACGATGGGAGATGGGTAAGCCTGGGCGATGTGAGGCGCTTGGATCTGTTGGTATTCGTGTATCTAATGTCTATCCTCAGGCAATGTTGTTAGCGCGGAGTGTCGTATTTTCGAAGGTTCACATAGACTAAAAGAACCGCCTCTAATAAGTCGATATTGACAGGTGCGTGTCAGGGGCTATGGAAGCTTAAAGTGGTATGTGGTAGAAAAGGACTCCCATGTTATGTGGTATACTTGTCAAGCATAGTTGACACAGAATACTTCCTTACCGTCGTCTTCCATGACCATCTCACTTTACAACCGGGCCGGGCCAGAGAAAGGAAGGGTATGAAGACGTGCGGGACTAGAAACCCACCGTCTCCGTAATTCTCGGGGGCCCCAAAGAGGAAATGCTTAGGGAGAGATGGGAGACACATATTATGGACACAGCATGAGATACTAAACGTAATATCTGGGGGATACAGTGAAAGCCAAGACACCTCTTGTGTCGTTTTGTCGATGGAAGCACGGGGAAAACCTGGAGTTTATCCTTGATTTCGTTGAGAAGAAGGACGGCTCGTTGATGTCCCATGGGGAGAATGGGGCGTTGTACGTAAGAATTCCAAGGTTTTTGGTGAAATGATGTGACGACTTGGTGTTTCGGGAGGATTACTTGCTGGCTGTGTCTGACGGGAAGAAGAGCGAGTTTGTGTTGTGAGCTGGAATATACCGGCTTGACTTTCCCGGTTAGGGGCCAAGCAAATGGTGAGGACGGTTACTCTGCGGTGGTAGGTAGGAGCTAAGGAAGACCAATACGTGGAAGAGTCGAGAGTGTGAAGACAGACAGCCAGACAGACAAGAGGATTGATCCGAAAGATGTAGTCTTGGCAGTACTAGGGTCCCTTGACCGAAGAGGGTATATCCATTACGAAATCGACAACATGCCAGCACCGTCCCATTAACCTAGAACATGATGGTTTCCGTACAAGAGTCACATTCTTGATAATAATAAGACAAACAGGACGTAAACATCTAACGTCAACACGCAAGTGGGCTGAGAAAATAGAACAGCTGGGTTTGGTGGTCAATGTTGGAGAGCCGCAGCTGAAAGGATTCCATGAAAAACAGGGGGAGATGGATTTCTTACATGATGATATTCTTTTCTAGAAACCGACTAGAAGGGGAGGTGGAAGGGGGGGCGTATATCCAAGACATGGAATGACTCGTTTGATGGAGACCAGGGGAAGAGGAACGAGTGGAGAATGAGAAAGGGATCATGGCCACGGGACAGGACTGGGCTGGATTGGACGGGATTATGTGAGTGAGGCAAGCTTGAACAGAATCACAAGTACATAAGGGATAATACAATGAATCGATCAAGTCAGAGAATGTCAATAGCTGGATTGGTGACTGACAGTTCATCGAAGGGAAGTCAGTTTTAAGCATGAATAAGCCACCCAGGAACAATCGAAGCCATCTCGTCAAGCTATTTCCCACACTATCCCGAAAAATATCAGAGATTTTTCTTCACTTTCCATCCCTACTGGTTGAGAAAGAAAAAGGTTGACATCGAGAAGGGGGGGGGGAGGGTGTACATAGTATTTTGACATGGGAAACAAAAAGTTGGAGTATCCATATCCATGTACGGCATTTCGAGTCAAGATGCATTTTTTTTGTTACTCTTTACAAGGGGAAAAAACAAAAAATACATGAGCGCGGTTAGATTCTCTGAAGAAGAAATGTCCATGCTTGAAAATGCATCAGATTATCTTCTTCTCTCAGCTGTCATCCTTTCATTTCGGCGACATTTTTCCACTGAGCATTACTTTTATGCAATGGACCATATAATATAATAAAATAAACTACGAGTAAACATTTGAACCCCATTCAATTCCGTCGCCACCCCCCCTTTGACTCTGTTCTGCTCGTCAGCCTCATTGTGTGTCGGTTCTGACTAAGGAGGCAATGCCGAAGAAGAAGAAGAAGAAGAAAAAACAAGGTCCAGCCTCTGTCGTCACTTTTCTGAATCCAGGACACATGAAATGCCGCTAGAAGAGAATGAAGAGAGAAAGAAGAAAAGAAAAAAAAGATGGTTCATGTTCATGTGGTTCCCTGCCGAAACTTGCATTACATACTGCAGAAATGTTGGTTCCCATCACTTAGAGACATTCTAGTATTCTCAGCTCCTTTCTGCAACATCCATCATCAAATGGGGAAACTCACTGCTCTTCTACTGCATCCAAAATATAATTAAAAAAAAAAACACTGATCAAACGGATTTTCTTTCCCATCTTTTGTTCTGTCATCGGCTCCGCAAGCCGGCCCGGTTCAAGAAAAGATACTTGTATGGGAGAAAGAACACGGCCGGGCCGGAAGACTAAAAGGAAAATGCCAAGATGACCCAAACATTCAGAACTCATGTCCCCCTTCAACTCCGTGAATATCTTGTACGTAACATGACGAGATTTCCTGTCCAAATGTTCCCCCTTCTGTGGAAAAAAAAAACAATCTGGGCCGTTTATTGTCAATATGAGTTGTCCCATTTTGTCCACCCCATGGAGAAGGAGAAGAATTATATGCATCCCCAGTAAACTTCTCCAGCTTTTTTCTTCGGTCTTTCTTTTTGGTCGATTTTTATGCTGGAGTGTAAATATGGGGATGAGTATGTGTGATTGTCGTTTCTCAGTTATGTACCTGATAAGAGATCTAGATATCATGATTTGGTTATATGATACTTGTCACTGTGATATCATGTTTAATAATTATATATATACTTACTTCCTTTCTTTGTACTACAGCACTTATGATAGTCCTGCGCACAACGGGGATCTCTGTCATCCCGTTTGAGCACAGCCTAGTCCATTCCGTATTCTAGTCTCTCTTGTTCATGCTTCTGGTCACATCATGCATGTATTTACAGTTATTCCACAACCCACACCAAACTAGTGACTTGACTTTCAACTGGCATGATCAAGAGACAGACCCTAGAAGAATTGATCGTCTTAACATCACTTACTACACCGTATCGCACAGTTCTTTGATACCCAAAAACCCCGAATTTCCCAAGGGTCACCAGTTGTTTCCACTATAACCCGTGGGGAGAGGATTCTTTGCGTCTTCTTTTGCCTCCCTTCCTACTTGGCATACATACTACTTTACTCCAAAAACACCCTCTCCTGTACATGTACCACTCCCCTCACTTCTCCAACCTTGTACCCCAATAATCCAGCCTATCACCATCCTGTGATTTTCCCTATGGAGAAAAAAAAGGGCCAAGACTGGAGGCGTGGACTGGCTTTTGTTCATTCTTCTATTCCCTCTTGTGCATCTTCCCGTGGCGGCATATGCCCCCCCGTCCATGTTCACCACGGGCATCATCCGTGTCTAACTGATCATGTCATGGAACTTGTTCCGTTACGGATCTCTTTCTTTGTAAGGATAGACTGTGAACAGTTGCCAGCATAACAGAACAAGAAGAAAAACACAATAACAGAAAGCAGCTACAGGGTCAAAACCAAAAAAGAACAATGACGTGAGTTTAATTCATCACGCCCTACCACACAACCTGTCGGGTCATAGAACGTGGAGAACTTACAGTACATCTCGAATAATGGCCACGCACCCCAGACTTAGCCCACCCCCAAC
>JABGLY010000698.1:0-17051 GCA_013623525.1 Fusarium dimerum
ACAGCCCCCAGCCCTCTCATCATTCCCCTCTCCCAAGACCATCGTCAATCCCTTCCCATCCTTCCACGACGTCCACTCCGGTCTATTTCCAAATTTCCCTGATCTCACAGCATTCGGGTCTCCCTTTGTTATGAAACTCGTACAGTAGGCGTGGAATGTACCTGCGATTTTATCCTGCGCAGGCGATATCTCGCGTACTTCTCGATTATATGTCTGATAGCGCATCTGATCACCGTGGTTGGCACCGAAGATGGCTGTTTTGTTGAGTGCCCAGTGGTACAGATACGCGGGGGGCTGTTGCTCGTGCGATGTTGCCCATATAACGGTCTGCCGAACAGGACATGTGTATGCGTAGTGACCGTACGCAGCTTCAAGACGACGATATTGGGACCCTACGCCTGGGAAGCCGGTCGTGTCCAGATGAGGCGAGTCAGGGTTTGTAGAGGGATCCGGGTACAGGTTCTCAAGTTCGGTGACTTCGGCGTCTGTGAGATGTGGTAGCAGCGTCCGGAAGAAGTTTGTGAAATCCTCAGGTTTATCTGCTGATCTTGGTACATAATATGCACCTTCATTATGAGCTGAGCCAGCAATAAGAGGGACTCTGTTAAATTTCCCAGATTTCCATGCTTCCAGCGGCCGTCGAGAGATGATATTCCCGTCAAGAACCGGTTGCCACGCCCATCGGTTGGAAGGCTCGGAGTTTTTGTAAACCTGTTTACCGGCTTTATCGACCACTTCAGAGGGTAGACCGCGTAGACATGTTAGGATCTTGGGGTCTTTGAGATTCTTAAAGTGCGAACAGGGCGTAAGGTCGAGAAGTTCTCGGAGATGTTGGGAGTTGAGGGACGCATCAGGCGGGTGGACAGCCCTGGCGGTATGAGCACCCGAGTCCATGATTGCCTTGTGGAAGAGCTTTTTAGGCTGGTTGATGTCCATGATGAGGTGGCCAATCTAAAGGGTCAGTTAGGAGTCCTTTACTCTGGGAAGTTGACTTACACCATGTGCAGCAGCACTCAATCCCATGATGGTCACATCATCAGGATCACCTCCAAAAGCAGCAATATTCTCTTGCACCCACTCCAGCGCAACATACATATCCTTCAACCCCAGATTCAGCAAGCCTTCTTTGGCTGTGAGCTCTGCATTGAGTCCACCAAAAACACCAATGCGGTACTGCATGCTAACGGCGATGTAAGGCTCTTCAGAGAAAGCCAACATGGTATGGCTGTTGTGCATTCGTGCTGCACCGCGATTGAAGGCACCTCCGGGGATGAGGACTGCAACAGGGAGTTTGCCGTCTTTGGATGTGTGTCCCTTCTTTCGCCAGATGTTGATAGTGAGACAGTCTTCGGATTCGTAGTCGGGACCGAGGATGGGATCTTTAAGGAAAGGCACGAGTTGAACACCCGGACATCTTGGACCAAGGTAATATGCCTCTAAGATCTCATCACTTGCTGATACAGGCTCAGCAGGACGGAATCTTTTCTCTCCTACTGGAGGGATGGCATAGGGGATGCCCATGAATCCCTCCAACGGTTCTGGAAACGTGCCATCGTCGACAAGTTTACCAACAATGGTACCTTGTTTAATGGTCACTGACGGTGCAGGCTCTGGACTTGTACGTCTGTGTAATACATTGGGATTTGTCGCGTATAGAACAGCCAAGGCAACTGGGACAATAACTAATAACGAAGACAACGAAATGCCTCGTTTCTGCGATACGGGTGAGTTTACCGCCGTCATGGTCAATATGAAAAACGCATGCCTCTCTCCAGACTTCTCTCTGTCATGGGAGACTCTATTTAGTTAACAACCATCATGAGTCCAATTCCGTTATCGCAACGCCAAAGTTTCCCGAGGAATTCAACCGGAATCCATCCCATTAACCAAGGCCACACCCCCCAGCTGAACACCCAATGCCGAACAGGTTAAAAAAAAGACGACAAGCTAAAGCTCCCTCGCGCGTCATCAGAGACTTGGTTCTTAGATTAGGAGGGGAAGTGGATCGTGGGATTGAAGCTACGGAGCATGATTTTGGGTCCGTGAGGAGGGGTAGCGCGTGGTTTGGTGTTGGAAGAGGTAAAGGCCGATCAAGCCCCGAGATAAGAGATTCCCCGCGGAGAGTTGGAGTGGAATGAGGGTTTCGTATTAAGCATTCATGTAGCAGGGAATATCCGTATTTATGAAAATGCATTGTTTTGTCTTTTGTCTAGATTAATATCATCGCAACTTACATGCAGTGGGAGAAGATGGACTGGAGCTCACTCTTTAACCAAGTGACTGTATGTTTGCTGGCTCAGTATTCACTTGACAGATACTCTATTAGTTTCCCCATCGTCAGACCTTAAAGTGTCCGAAAAGTATCCGCATCATGTATTAAAAATCTTCATGCCGTGACCATTTCCGCCATGTCTCCAAACGTCATGTCTATTTTCATTCACCATGGCCAATCTTCCCCCGAGACAGACATTGACTGCCTGCCGGGGTAACAAGTATTCATTCATCTATGCCAAGCCCAAAAATCGTGATAGGACACTCCTCTTTCTTCATGGCTTCCCATCCACTCTCGTCGACTGGGTCAACCAGATTGGCTTTTTCACGTCCAACGGCTACGGGATTGTTGCCATTGATCTTCTTGGATATGGGGAGACAGACACGCCTGATTCGGTAGACAACTATCGACTGAGACCCATGAGCGATGAGATTGTTGAGATACTCGACCAACTATCGCTGGAGCAGGTTGTGGGCGTCGGACATGACTTTGGTGCAACGCTCTTGTCACGACTGGCGGCATATCATCTGTCGCGATTCTCTGAGCTTGTCTTTCTCACTGTCGGACCACCTTGTCTCGGTACCCCCTTCAACCTGGATGCGATTAATGCAATGACCAAGGACATGCTGGGTTACGAATTACTCGGATACATCCCCTTCATCGCTAGCGACACAGCACCAGAACTTTTAGAGCAACACGCAGAATCCGCCATGAGTCTCATCTTTTGTCGTGATTCGGCGGAATGGGAGAAATGGTTTCGTCCTCTCAACAAAATGCAAGAGTTCATCACTCAAGACCAGAAACTCCCCATTGGTGAATGGTATACCACTGATCTTCAGAAGCATCACTTGAAGACGTTTGGCTCCAAGGGTGGGTACCAAGGGGCGTCGAGATGGTATCGTATGTGGAAAGACAATCTCTGTGCCAGTGATGAGGTTGGATACGAATCGTTCAAGCTATCCCAGCGGGCGTTGTTGGTCATATCAAACGATGGCTCAATTCAAAGGGACATGTTGGCAGCCTGGGTGCCGACATTGGAGACTGTTGTGATTAATTCTGGACATTGGGTTCATCTTGAAAAAGCGAAGGAGACGAATGATGCCATTCTCAAGTTTCTAGAAAAGGAGTGACGAGTTACGAAGGATCAACGAACTTGCTCTGGGTTAGATGTTTATCTGTTTATTTGGCTTGCTTCTCCGGGCTAGACATATCCAATCCCCGTCTGTCAAGCACGACACCAAGTTTGGGTGTTTATCCAGACATCAGGATGTGTATCATATACAGATTGCGAATTTTCGTCGCTTTCTCCATTCCAAGTATATACTTTGCCGACCGGCGCTGACTCCGGATGCCACCCAAGGGGCATGGCCCAGTCCACTTCTTCCTCGCCATTCCAGCTGCCCTCGCGACATCCCCGCCACGATCTCACCAAGGCATAAGCCGATTATTTTCGTGGCTCGGCGGTTAAGCAGGCGCTGGAATGACCTTGCGGGTACTTTCCACAGAACTGCGTAGTGCTTAGCCAAGGGATGCACTCCTGATGCTCCATGAGGAACACAGCATGTGTAAACATATGCCGGTGATTGTTCAAAACCAGCGCCGACCAGTCTCTCTCCCTCGTTCCTACACCGTCGCTGTGGAGCGAGAGTTCTATAAACAGCAGGCATCTAGCAGAGACCCGCGCAGACTAGTCGACGAGTACCACCACGAACGAGCTTTATAGAGACGAGACTCCTTGATTTTGCTCGACAGCCAAAGATAAAAGAGACCAGCCTATATATAGCATTAATCTGTGTGCAATGCTAGATGATTAAGCAAGGTACAAATGCTATGGGCTATCATCTCGCCGCTGCTGTATCCGTTCCTGGCCGACGACACCCTTTATATATTCATAGCAAGGGACATGCATAAGCAGATGTGGCCGGACTGAATCGGGTACATGGCAAGCGTATATTCAGTCCATGTAATGCCTTCGAATAGGGAGACTGAGTCGCCGTATCGGTATATACAAGCTCAAGCAGAACCTTGCCAAGAGGGATACTGACAACATGGAGAGAGTCTATCTCGTAGATAGCATGTGCATATGGGCCGAAGCATCCTTCTCTCGAGATATATAGAACTGGAATGAAGTCTTGTTGTTCCGATGCGTAAATCCATCGTCACTGGACGAATCATGCTTCTAGATATCCCTAAGAAAGCTATGCGCTATGCGCCGACGAGCCTGCCAGGGTAACCTTTATGATATGGAGATCACCGAGTATAACGGGATGGTTCTCGTGGACTAGAAGGCGGATATTGTGCAGAACTTCAACACTGATGCAATCGGGTCAGAATGTATATCTAAAGAAACGGAGCTTTGTTTCACTTACCATCGACTGAAGTTACTCTGTCTGTATTATATAGAAATGTATAACGGTCTGGAACGGAAAGAAAGCGCAGGACGACGAAGAATTTATTCTGCAGCCTTGATGAAGCCATCAAAATATCCACTTCGGTCAGGAATTGTGGCAGCTCTGGGGGCGTTGGCTGGCTCGTCAATTGTTTGACGATTTTCCAGTTGAGGTTTATGGTGCCGTTAACAGACACCACTCCAGCTCGGGCCTATTCGGGGTTCATGGACGACGATGAGTTTATTCTCATAGGGGCCCGGCAATTTGTGTCTCGAAGTGACGCGAGCCCTGTAAGAAGCAGACAGATATAGAATATGAGCAAGGTGTATCTAAGGGAAGGATGTTAGAGGCTACAGCGTCGAGATCACAGAAGAGTAGCCACTTACAGATCTGAATGGTCACCGCGATATCGCTTAAAAGAAGGCTACATTGCTTCCTCTATGTCCGCCCAAATCAGAGTTTATCAAATTGGCCAAGGAGCCGAAACCCTTGCGGATAAGTCGTTCATTCGTAAGGTCGGAGACACCAGGATATATTTTGTCATCTCTACCAGCAAGCAATGTCAGACAAGTACAGGTCGATGAGGAAGAGGGCGGTTATTAGAGGCGACCCATGAACTTACTGCTGACATGTTTACCGCAGGAGACATCGCTCGTAACATAACGCCGTGTCTGTCAAATTACAGCGACGGTATCCCTCGAGATCCTCTCAAGAGGTAAAGAAACACGAGTAGAACGAAGCAGAATCCAAGGACCCCATCATGAGGAAGGCGACATAATGACACCAGAACAATATAATTTATAACGTCGCCGTTGACAGCATAGAGTAAGAAGAGGTATATGAGCCTGGGTCCGGCACCCGGCAGGCGAACGTCGTTGTCAACGTCGATGGTGGTGACAAAAGATGAGATGAAGGCGGGATGAATTATATATAGGCTTTATACCTGAGGAATATCCATGTGAAAGGGGGGCTGCACTTCAACAAAGAGGTATCGCCTGATTAAACCTAGAACAGCAGCAACCTATGATTTGTGAATGCATTTTGCTGTGTTTGCAGATGTTTTGTCTTACTTCTGGAATAACTATTCTATCGAATAATAATGAACGCCAACTTGTGTGTGGTTGTCGTTTTGGAATCTTCATCCAACCAGCCACCGAAGGACTTGGACTCATCATTCATTTGTTCCAACGCTACTTGTCGCCGTCGCTTGTCATCACCACTGGTTAATGTCGTTTATTGGCGTTGGTGACAAGTTGCTTTCCTTGATCTTTTGCTGTTTTTAGTCACTTGGTGTTTTGTAATTCGATGCTGCTATGCTTGTCAATGCATCTCAGCATTTTCAGCAAGCAAAAAGCGCCAAACCCAGGAAGCAACATTAGGTGTGATAATTCACAGGTTGATTGGAGCTGAAATCCTTTGCTGTTGTCTGAACATCACTTGATGCTTGGTCATTGGTGTGTGTGTTGTTTCCCATCGCGGCGTCGGGCCGTACGACCGGTTAATGCTGTCTGGATGCCATGTGGCCATCGACAAATCCCAGATGCCTTTGTCGTTTCCATTTCAGTGCTTGTGGCTTGTTCCAACTTCCTGGGCGCTCGCTAAGAATGGTGTAACGGAGAGAAGGGCCGTTACCCCCTGTCCCAAACTCATCATCTATCTTTGTGCTGGTGGCATCACCACAATCAACACTCATTCTGGTCGCAGCCAGCCAAACGTATCGAGCAAATCAAAGTTGAAGTCCAACTGCATGGGAAACTCCCAATCAAGCGTATCCAACGCACCCGCTCCTCCGGCCGGCGCATTGAGGTTGTGATCTAGAACACCCTGAATGATTGCCTTGCAGTCGCAGCAAAGGTCGGCATTAGGGGCAGCTGGACGAACCCAGTCGAGAAAACCGATGAGAAGGCTAAGGGCTTGGATGATTGTTGAGCGACTTAGCTGGGGACAGTCAGGATGGACGCCATGGAAGGTCGGTCGGAGGAGTTCGAGACAGAGAATGCCGCCTCCAGGAGCGGCGTAGGCCATTAACTTGAGCTTTTAGTGGAAGAGTACATAACATTGGCAAGACACTTACAAGCCACTCCAGATCACGACGAATGCTTGTGAATCTGTCTTGATGTGTCCAGAAAACTTGCGTCAGCGTCACCATCTCGAAGCTGATGGTTAACAGTCGCCCTTCGTCGGGATGGCCATGTCGAAGCATCAACCGTTCTAGAAAGAAGAGATTCTGTAGATGTTCAAGTCGGACAAGGATTCGCGCATAGAGGTCCTCGAGGTGCAGATGACGATCTTCCAAATCGCCCTCGCGGTATATGAGGTGGTCGGGAAACTCGGCCATTGTCCTCTCTTGCCGAGTCTTAATGTTGCTTTCTTTTTGTTAGTATTGGGTGTCAGAAATGCCATGCATCATACAAACCGTAGGTCATCGAGGCTGATTCTTGATGCAGGCCCAAGTGCAATCTCTAGAATCTCGTCTTTGAGGTATGCCATGATAGCTCGGGCACGGATAAGTGTAGCGCTTCGGACATTCTTGGCCGTTCTGCTCCAACCTGCCTCATCTAGATCTTGTATGGCCCGGTCCAAGGTTTCACCTCCGGCTATCAAGTCGTTGTCGGCAAGATCTAGGGGGAGTGGCGTTGAGGAATATCTCCGACCTAGCAGGGGTGGGCGACCTGTGAAGGACACCATGACCTTGTCAATATTGAAGGTTTTTGCGAAGAGTCGGCGTCTGTTTTCAGAGGCGAGTGATGGACGGTAGGAGGGTGAATTGGACTCGGCATGAAGTCCAAGAAATGTCAGCATGGCTATAGATTCGCCATGGGAGATCCAGCACGCAGCACCTTGTGAATGTTAGTATTGTAAGTCATTGTGAGTGTCAAGGGAACTCATACTGGCATCTCCGTGTATAAGAGAGTCAATGGTAGCCTTTCGATAGCAAAGATAGAATAAGAGACTGTTCCCGTCTGTAAAGTGACGAGCCAGATCAATGCAGTAGCCGATGCATGATCTGACCAAAAGCAAATCGTCGTTATTGATGACGCCCCAGATTGTCCAGATCAAACCGAGGGACTCCCAGCGTAAGTTTGGGCCAACATATTGGCTCACCCAAGTCTCTGCACACGAAACTTCGTCTCTGAACTGTCTGGAAGTGTTGTTCGATATGGCCAGTGCCATCTCCTCAAGCTGGGTATCAGTCCGACCAGCAAGATGCTCATTAAAGGTAGTGTACACAGCTCGGATGATGCGTTTGATAGAGGCGATGATCCAGTCATCCGGACGACATGCGAAACGGTATTCTGCATGCTCAAACTCGGGGCCAGGGAGGTTCTTCAGGACGAAGAATGCCATGTCCCGCAACTGAGACGGCAACTCTTCCACCCTCGGTCTCACTTTTGGTGGACGTCTGGGTACATCGTTGACACGAGAGTCTGGCCCAAGATCCGGTCCGTGAACGAGGGACAGACTGGTGCGAGCCTCCTGGAAAACAGCATTGTGACTAGTGAAACCAAGATATCCGACACCAGCAGGCGTAGGAGTAGATGTTGAAGTAGAGCTACTATGTGACACAGACCGAGGCCGAGGTCGCTTTGGTCGTGAGTCGGAGATGGTGTAGACGCAGGTTTGCTTCCTTTTCCTACATCGCGAACAAGTCGGTTGGACGTGGTCACAGGCCACCTTGCGTAGACGGCATTGGTCGCAAGCCTGGGGCCTACCGTTTGATCGCCTGAGTAATGATGTGTCGGTGTGCATGGTATTGATGATGAGTCCTTTGCTGATAAATGCAAGCCGAGGAAAGTTGAAGCCGAAGATGTTTGAGATTTCAAGCCGAGTGCGTGTGCACAAGTGAGAGTGCGGCTTCGGCTTGGAAGAATCTCGGCTTGATAATCAAAAACTCGGCTTCGGGGAAGCGGGGCAACAACTGTCAGTCACCCATCCATTTTTGGTGGGGTTGACTCAAGCCAGGGTGCTGTGCCAATGCGGGCCGTGGGTTACAGGGCCGCTTTACAGGACATCATCACTATTCGCAGTTCCAACTACAGTGGGAGTGGCTGAGAAATGGGCTGAGACGAACCCCACCATCTCAAGACTGGAGCTAATCCGACACCGAGCATCATTCCCGAGATGTAAGGCGTCACGCCGAAAGAGAGCTACGTGTGATGGGGAGCATCATGGAACAAGGTTAGATTCGTTGATGGTTGTATTGATAAGGGCGCAAAGTGAGTCAAACGGATGGATGCTTATAAAGATGCATCAATTTGGGGGACTGATGGATGGATATAAAGGGATGGGTATGTCCGCCATGATGAGAAAGATTTATTTCCAAGACAATTCCACATACAATCAAGGTGCAGCATTGCAACTCTTGCATATGTCTACATTCATCTCTTTATTGTGAACATCAATATCAACATTAGTATCACTATCACCATCACCATCATCAAGTATTTTCCGATAAATACCACCATCTTCAACATGTCGAACCTCAACTCCAAGACTTACAGCACTGCCAACGTGTCAGAGACTACTCTTGTCGACACATCAAGCACATCATCAGTCTCCAAGCCTGGTATGTCCTTCGGCCTCTACTCTTCTGTATCAGTCCAACACTAACACAATACAAGGCCTTGAAGTGAACCCCAAGTCAAGTCTCAAGAACAAGCTCAAGAACAAACTCAACATGTCTTACGACCCCAAGAAGAAACATGTCGAACCAACAAAATCTTGGGAAGCTCGGGCTAGTAAGTTCCCGGTCTTACTATTTTGTCTCCAATGTCAAAATAAACCCCCCCTGTAAGCTGAGTAGTAGACTAACGATCGGCTTGCTTTAGTGGCTATCCTGTGAATCACACGGTGGTGGATTTGTGCGTGTGTGTTTTTTTCCCTGCTTCTTTACGGATTAGATGATTCATTCCCGGCGGGATAGACGGATCAGAGATGAGATTTTGCAATTTTCTCTATAATGAATATACCCAATTGTTTCGTTACAGGTTTTACTTCTGCTCTATTGAACCCAAGATGAACTGGATTGCACCCGTCAACCGTGACTCCCATCACTGTGAGAGTCACTTTCACGACACCCACTACGCGGCTCTGTCTCAGCACTCAGCCGAACCATGTCATGCAAGCTGTCAGTGGGCGCATCGTTAGCGTTACCGACAATTCCCACCACATGCTTTATGGTTTTCTGGGAAGCCGAGGGGTCGGTTCCGAGGCCGAGATGCAGGGTAGACACAGAGATGTCTGTCGATGGAAGAAGAAATCATTCGCAATGATTGACTGCATTAGGAAGTGCATCCTAAAATCTAGAATATGGATAATCAAGCAATAGAGAAATTCATCACGTTTTCTAATGTCTTAGGGCTGATATGAGAAACTCGAGACCCCTGTCTGTTGTTTATCACCTTTTTGCCGTGTCCAAGATTGCCAATCTCAAAGTGCAAATGCACCATGTATTGTTGAAAAACCCAACGACCTCAATGCTGATAAATATTCACTGCCATACACGCGTTACAAGCCTATGTTGATCGTCTCCAAACCTTCATCCGGTATGACTAACAATTCTTGCGCTACCATCCCGCTAATCACAACTCGGCTCGCACTCAGCTTCGAACATGACTTGAGTCAAGGTGAACGAACAGAGCCAATCATGTCTCAGTAAGTCAATTCGAGGGAGGGACAAAAACAAAGGACACACAAGCAAGAGATCATTGTCAGAGATGCAGTCAGGCTTTTGTCACCAGGCTACATCACTCACTCACTGATGATCTGATAAGATCATCGGCAGTTCCCCGCTCCAATTTCTGAGACCTGAAGAAGTGTTCTTTCACACATATACAAGAGGACACCAACAAATTCAGATAACTTGGTCGTACGTTACTCTGCATTAACAAACTGCGATTACAACCAAAAGTCAAGTTCAACATTTCCATCATGTCACTGCAGTTCACCGTCTCGACAAGGAACAGCAAAGCAAGCCCTTTGCCCACCTTGGCGCTCCTCGTTTGAATTCCGAGTTTCAAGCAGGGAATTCACCGTTATTGGTGCTACAGACTAGTCTAGCGCATGGCCAGTTTATGGTGTGGACCCCTGGAGATTCGACAAGAATGTCATGAGATGTTTTCTTATCTCTGGGGAGAGGGGTTTGATGGTACCGTGCAGCATATTGCCATATCATGAAGATCATGAATAGTTGCATGCTGCATCCTTTATCTTGACGCATGCATGTAATATATTCATATAGCACTAAATATCTTCGTGTTCACTAGTAACACCAAACATCTGTTGTCCTGACCCTCCCCGCACAGCATCAGCATCCACATCCACACCAACCCGCCACACAAATTGTCGATGGGGCGATCAAATGCAGCAGTCCACCTGTTCTAGTCATTAGTATTCCCTCCGATACCTTTACCACCTACCTTTCATGGCGGTTACCCCCGGATATTGCACCGCGTCCGGAGTATAAAGATGATCGCAGTACCCCTCTCATCCTAACTTGGACTTGTCTTCCACACATCACGTCACATCCTTCACCATGGCCTCATCAAGCTCACTCTTCATCAACGGAAGGATCCTGTCAAAGACAGGAGTCGGTCTTGAAGGCCAACCTACCTTTGCTGAAAGCATGTACATCAAAGGTGGCGTAATCGCTGCTATCGGTTCGGCAGAGGAAGTATCAGCATATGCCTCCGACGACAACGTCACAACGCAGGATCTTCAAGGAAGAACTGTTCTCCCTGGGTTTATCGACGGTCACATGCATCTTCTACTTCTCGGCCAATCCCTCCGGAAAGTCGCCCTAGATCACTGCAAGGATCTTGATGACATTCTTCACGAACTTCGCACCTACGCCAAAGCAAATCCTCATGTACCCCGGATTCTGGCCAAAGGATGGATGCACTCCATGACTCCCGACGGTGTTACGGCAAGGATTCTGGATGAGATCGACTCGAGACCTATTTTTGTCGACACCAAGGACTTGCACTCGACGTGGTGCAACACGGCTGGTCTGGAAGAAATGAAAATTGCGGATATCCCTGATCCAGTGGGTGGTCACATCCAGCGAGATGAGCAGGGCAGACCGGATGGTGTGCTCAATGAGGGTGCTGTCTTGACCATAGTATGGCCTCATCTCGCCAGCGTTGCCTCTATGGAAGATCGCATTGAGTGCATGCTTGCAGCTTTTGAAGCGTACAATGCCTCCGGATATACCGGGCTCATCGAGATGGCCATGGATGAACCTGCATGGGAGGCAGTAGTAGAGCTCAAGAGGCGGCATCCCGAGAGCTCAATGCGAATCGCAGCGTATTGGCTCATCAAGCCCTCAGGTTCACCCGAGGAACGTTCTCGCCAGGTCGCAAGGGCGATAGAGTTGCGGGACAAGTACAACAAGGAGACATCGCCTGATGTGAGAGTTGTGGGTATCAAGATTATATGCGATGGTATCGTCGACGCATGCACGGCTTTCCTCTCGGAGCCTTACGCTGCTGCTGATTCACCGCCCCCATTCTGGGAACGTGAACACCTCAGTCCTGTCATCAAGCAAGCCATCGATGCAGGTATTCAGATCGCTTTGCATGCCATCGGTGACGCGGCCATCACGATGGCAGTGGACCTCCTCGCTGAACATGGTCAACCTGGCGGTCGCCATCGCATCGAGCATCTGGAACTAGCCTCCCCTGAAGACGCGAAACGTCTGGGAGAACTCGGCATCACCGCCTCCATCCAGCCTGTTCACGCGGACCCAGCTATCCTCCGAGCTTGGCCAAGACTCATCGGGGACCGATGCTCACGAGCGTTCCCCTACCGGGAGTTTGGCGACGCAGGGGCATTACTCGCATTAGGAAGCGACAGTCCCACAGCGCCGTGGAACCCTCTACATAATATTTACGTTGCTACGACACGACGATCCGCCCGCGAGCCAGAGTACGAAGTAGTCGTCAACGAACACTTTAAGCTGGGTGTGTGCGAAGCAGTAGTTGCTGGATCAAAGGGTGCAGCCAAGAGTGTGTTTGCGGAGGATCGTGTGGGAAGTCTGGAGGTGGGTAAGAGGGCGGATATGGTGGTTGTGGATATGGAGTGGGATGCAGAAAAGCTTCTTAAGACGGAGATGAAGGAGACTTGGTTTGATGGGAGAAGAGTCTGGAGTTTGGAGGGATGAGGGGGGTTTGATGGTGCAGGTTGGAGTTACGGATCATGAGATGTTGGTGATGGCGGATAGTGTCATTGATACTCTGCGCACTGAGATGAGATGAGACATCCAAAAGTAATTAAAAATTGACCGAAGGCGTCAATCATCAGACATGAAAAAGTTATCGACTATGGCAGTTGAAACCTGAGCAACAATCCCAATCCCACAATGCTGACAACCCTGAACAAGCTGACCATAGTCTCACACCCATCACTCATTATAACCACAGGTGCCGTTGGGCGAGATTCCTGAGTCGCGGCAACTTCTGTCGCCGATGATTCGAGAGTCCTATTCGGCCGATTTACCTCGGCAGTATGCGCCTGGTTGGATGAAGACGTCAAGACTTTACCAGTTTGCTCCGGTTGACTGTGTTCCCCGGAGTCATCATGTCCCGATACCTGTTCTTCATCCTGGTGGTGGCGATGTGGTGTTATAGTTATAGTCTCAGTTGTATGGGGGCCGGTAAACGAGGCAGCGTCATGGAAACGAGTAGCGAAAGGTTCTTGTTTGTCGATAGCGGCGACTGGGACGGTGAGGAAAACAACATCCTCGCCGTTCTCACCACAGGCATTGCAAGGGACTTGAATGGTTGTCACTTCAACCGTGGGAGAGGCTTCAACTGAGCAGAGTGGACATGTCTGCTGCTCCAGTGTAACAACACAGTCCGTGACTGTCAAATAGCGAGGATCCTCGGGGTTGACGATCGTATATGCCACCGTGGTTAGGATGTTTTTGACAGTCTTGACAGTTTTGACAATGGTGTTTGTTTCGGGGACATCGATTCCATCGCTCTCATCGGAAGCCGGAGATCTAGTTTCGATAGTACTGTCAATTGTCCCTGTCGTCTCGATAGAAGTTTCTTCCCGACTCTCTTCTGTGAACGCATAAAGCGTCAGGACATAATCGGGAGGAACGTCTCTCATTTTAATTCTTGAATTCGCTCCTGATCATTTATCTAGGAGGTCCCCATCCGTTAAGTCGATGAAACCGCCGCAAAAATATCTTGAGTCTCCTGGACATGGCTCATTACATCTCCCGTTGGCAACAAAGCCGGTGCTCTCCAACGAACCCGAAGCATAGCAGGATCTAGTCTCTTGTTCAATATCGCTCTTTAATAACAAGTTGATTGAGAATGGTGACTTACCGACCATTCACTCCAACGTACAATGATCCTTCGGCTTCGACGATGCATCTCTGAAGTGTCATGCCATCACTTGATGTTACGAACGTAAAGCTTGGGTAGCCGCTTGGAGAGCTTAGGCATCCGGCATACTCGTACTGAGAGATGAAAGGCAGGTTTCTTGCGGCGCTGGGGGCCGCAGATGTTGTGGGAAGTAAAGCATTCGAAGAGTCTGTTACACCTGAGGAATTCACGGTCTGGGTGGTCGTGTCGGAGAGTGAAGACTCTCCCCATGATTCAGTTGGCGCAACTGATCCCGTCGAATCGGCTGAGATATCGTCTTCGCGTGAAGTGCTCTGGCTCTCCTCAGTTGAAGGTGAAGTTTCAGTGCTCGTTGCTTTTCCCGTATCCGTCACCATGTCGGTTGATTGTGATGTAGTCTGAGTAGTCGTCTCGCTTGCCGAAACTGTAGTCGTCTCTGTCAACGTTCTAGTTGCAGACTCACCCGTAATGGTGTTTGTCTCAGTTTCGGTAACCGTGAATGAGTCTGTAGACTCTGCTGTGCTTGTCTCTTCTATCGTACCTGCAGTCTCCGTGCCCGTAGTATCTGTCGTATCTGTCGTATCCGTTGTTTTGGTTGTAATCTCACCTGTAGCTTCACTGGTAGTCTCCTCAGACGTCGTAGACTCTGCGTACACCCCTATCTCAATTACCGCGGAGAGAGTGCCTGAAGCGGCTATGGTAGAGGTGTATGTCGGTGTAGGAGAAACAATGGTGACAGTGATGGTCGCATAATTCACCCTGACCTCTTGGTCACAGTCAACACATCCACCAGCTCTAAGCAAGATCCCACTGTCCCATTCGGAATCTCCAAAGTCGCAGATGGCAAACACCATCTCATGAAGTCCGGGGCTGGCTGGGATACCGACAACTAATGGTGGTGTTGAACCCGCATAACCCGTTACACTGTTTGGAGGAACAATGACAAATGGGGACGCGAGAAAAGGGGTGCCGGCGGTAATACGATCCCCGTTCGTTTCAACAGAGTATGCAACATCGTCAAGAAATATTCCGATATGGTCAGGTGCTCTGGCTATGAGTGTCAGAGAAGGGTCAAAACTCTGAAGTTGGGACATCTCTCACCCGCCGTCCTCCTCGGAAGCAAAAATGAACTCGACATTCACGCCATTGAATCCATCCGACACCGTAACATCAACGATCAAGACGGCTGCGTCATTGGTACTTAAATGACAATATGTAGGTGATCCGGATGCACCATTAGTCACAAAGCGATCACCTCCAGGAAGCGCACCCTCGGCGTCACCTGTTGTGAGGAGCGCCCCAGTTGATACACCAAAAGGGCCATTCGAGAACGTCGCTGAACTTCTGGACGAGCCTGAGAAGAAGGCATCCTGGACAGCTACGCCTGGCCCAGTGAAGATGGCATCAGCGAGGGTGAGAGCGTCATTGCTTCTAGCGATAGAGAAGCAGGTTGTGAAACCGAAGAGGCTTGTAGATAGAAGGGTGATGGCGATAATCTGCCTCATCCTGAGGGTGTTTTCAAGGACATGTTCTGAAGGAAGGAGATGTAGATGACATTGAGGTTAATGGGTGAGATTTTGTAACTCGTGGCATCGGGGAAACGATTGAAGTGTCGCAGAGGAAGAACCCTCCATTCCAGTGCCATGATGGATGTGTTTATGATGTCTCGACTACAGATACTCAGGAATTATGGTATCACCGATGCAATAACTGAGATTATTGTGCCAGCTCGGGTTATATCAATTGTAGATCAACAGACTGACTGAGTTGTAGACATATTGAAAGCTTGTTCAGATCGATAAGACTAGCTCTGGGAAAGGTGTTTGCTAGTTGAAGTCGGAAGTTTTGAGATGTATCTCATCTCTGTGGCCGAGACATTGTCTACGATTATTTGTGTTGACTAGTTGCGATACGAGAGTGCAGCAACAACAGGCCAATCAATTTTCCAGCTAAGAAGACGTCGCATTCTAGTTGTTAGATCTCAATTTCCACGTCTTCTGAGCATAGCTTATGGCTTGTGGGTTCGTGATGGAGTGGAAATGAAAGACTGGCTGAATGTCGCGATGATACATCAGGAGAGTCAAAGATGTTTGCCATGCCATAACGCAGTGTACAGGATAGACACCATCTTCAGGTTGAAGTGAAGATGACAGGGCCAGTCTCTGACGCAACATCAAAGGATTGCCATCAAGTGCCTTCGGCTTTCTGACCAATATTGCCTTTCATCGCAAGGACCACGATCTTGTTCCCTGGATGGCTCAAACCTCGACGTCATATACATTACACTTCATATGACAATTGGACTGCCTATTCAAGAAAAGATGTCTGCGATAAAACACCTCATGTTGTGCAAAAGATCGAAGGAATTAGACTACAGCTCGCCATTAAGGCACGGTAATAGCAAAATACAAGTATATCGACGATCTAGCCAGACAATCATGTCACTTCTGCAGGGCCGGTTCCAAAGAGGGACAGTTGTGGGAAGAAAAAATCTTGGAAAAGGAGATTAGTTTTAGGGGAAATATTGACCCTAGGTTGGATGGGTTGCATTGCATGTGTTTATGGTTCCTGTAGACTGTACTGGATGAGACGAGATGAGCTACTGTAGTGGAAGCCAACGGGATGTGGGGAGAGGGACCGAGATGGCGGTTGGTAGTTGATGTTACAGAGAGGCTATCAGTGTCCAGTCAGTGGCCAGTGGTCAATGGCGTAGCGTCTGGTCAGTACGGTAGGTGCCACTGTAGTCAAGTCAACAGGCGTTGGCTCGTCCAAGTGTCCACTGTACATCATCACCAGCCAGATTGTGATCGTTCCTCCGCCGTATTACGTACCATGCATGGGTTTCTTTTCTAAAATACAGTCGGATGTCGATTGAGAAAAATCATGAGTTACATGCCAGCACAATACGGACAGGACATTAACAGACTAAGAATAATAATAAGTAGAAAAAAAAGAAAGGACAAGCTGAAATCTTTACGTTCTGACTTCCCGTCCCCCCCTCTCTATCCTTTTTTTTTCTTCTTCTTTTTCTCTTCC
>JABGLY010000702.1:569-35206 GCA_013623525.1 Fusarium dimerum
TTCGTTTTCTCTCTCTCTTTTTCATTCTCCTTCTCTAGTCAAGTTCCCACCAACGGAACATGTGCCGCGGATGTGCTTCTTCTCTCATCATCAGATACTTTGTCTTGTCCCATAGTTTTTTTTATTCCACCATGCGCAAGTTCGTGTTATGCTGCTGATTCGGTGTCTGTAAACCCATATATCTGATATGTCCCATGGCTTCCGGAACCCCTGAACCCTGGCCGGTTGCGGATTGCTGTATACTGTATAACTGCAGACGTTACTGGTCTGTCTTGGATTTGTTCCGTCATCTCTCCCCCGTCCTCGTACAAGCTTGACCAATCCTCTCCTCCTGATCTGATATCTGATCTGACCTGACCTGACCTGAAATGTCACGTCCTGACCTCATATTCACGACCTGGAAGGCGGTGGTCCCATCTTGGTTGACCCGGTATCGACCCGCTTCGAAGCTGGCAACTCCGGTACCTTGAACCCACCGGACCCAGATCCCGATGCTCCTCCACCGGCCTGCGTGAATGTTCCGCCCTTGAACCACCGGTCCTCCTCAGCCTTGCGTTTTTTGCTGAGCTCAGCCTGCTTCTTTGGATCCACGAGCTCCAGGCCCTGCACGGGCGTGAAAGCGAGTGATGACGCCGTACCCGTCGCAGAACCGACTGTGCTCCCCACTCCGGACGAACGGAGTCCGCGACCTCGCAGGTCAATGCCGCTGGTCTGCCCGAATCCTCCGATGGAGGACGCAGCACCACCCACTGTGCTGTTGCCGCCCCAGCCCTTGTTCTTCGCGCTGAGCTTTGCGCGCGTACGCTGGTCCACCTGGATACCGCGGATGCGACCGTCGTTTGACTGACCGATCATGCCCATGCCAACTGTTGAGTCGCCTGTGCCGTAGCCTGCTTCCTTCTCCTCCTTACCAAAGGCGATACGGTTCTGCGCCTTGCGCAATTCCGTCATGGCGAGCGCCTCCTTGGCCTTGCGTGCACGCCGGCCACCACGCTTTCGCGACGGCTTATCGTCTGGCACGGGGAGCGCTCGTGTGCCCTTGTTGGGAGGGGGTTCTGTAAGCTTCTCGAGACGTTCCAGGCAGGCTGATTTCAGCTCCTCTCCTGTAGATCCATCTGGACTTGAGCGGATGCGATCAACTCGCGCCGCCAGGACAAGCTTTGCTGAGACGATGCGCATGGCCTGTTTTTTGAGGTCATTGGGAATGCCGCGGATGATCTCGGAGTTGTAAAGATATCCCTGTTGTCGCACACCAATATTCGTAGCCAGACCGGACTGCTTCTTCTTTGAACCCCACGAGGCGATGTTGCACGCAGGTGTCTTGGATAGGCCGGTGAGACCACCTGCAGCGTTCAGAAGCTGTGCTGCTGTGAGTGATCCGATGAGAGCTGTGAGGTTGGGCGCAAAAATATCCATACGCGATTGCACGTATTCCGTCAAGGTATATTTCGCCTTGTGTAGCGCGATGACCATCTCGCAAGCCTGGTAAACGCGTTGAAGCTCCTCGGGACTCATCTCATGACCCTTTGACGTCGTCGCCTCCACGGTCACGATCATGAGTGATGGACCATCAAGAACCGACTTTAACGTAAGACCGAGCGGGTTGTCCGTCGACGTTTGCATGGCCTTGATGCTCTCCGAGTCCATGGGCCCATTACCCAGGATAGCCACCACCTTGGCATATTCGAGCGGTGTCGTGACTAGTCGTTCCAGCTCGGGAAATCGTGTAGAATAGTGATCGCGAATGAACTTGTGTACGAGGGCGACTTCGCCATCGATCTGGGTAGACAAGCTATTGGATTGCGTGAGAAGGTGGTATTCGGGATGGTCTTCGATGTTTCCAACATTGGTGCTCTGTGTCGCGGATTGTGATCGATAATGTGCGATTTTCTGTATATCGTTTAAACAAATCGTCAGGGCTGCACTTCAAAGAAGGGAAAAGCTGATGTAAACAGAATCGTCCATCAAAAAAAGAGACGCGATCATGCGCCAGAGGGAAAAGGGGAGATATGGTACTAACCTCTAGGATAGGTTCGAGCGTCTGCATCAAGCTCGCAACGCTGCGCACATCTTTGACACCACCTAGTTGCATTTTCTCAACTTTCGCCTTTGTCGCCTCTGTATCGCCAGCATCGTCCGAATCGTTGTCTGAGCCCGCATCGCCCTCATCCTCATCCTTCTGCGCACCACCGTCAATGTCCATGGCGTCGCGGTCGCCATTTGTTTTGTTGGCGTCATCGTGAATAAGGCCATCGTTTTCGACGTCCTCTGCTTCATCGCCTGAACTGCCAAAGTCGTTAAGTAGATCGTCTGCGACAGTCGACATGATGGATCAAGGTTGGGGGTTTTTTGATGATCAGGTAGTGAAAGGAGGTTAATTACAGTGACGAAAGTGTCTAAATATTTGTTTTGTCTACTGCTTGGAAATAGGCTGCGAGGCTGAAGAACGCCACAGAAGAAAGTGGAATACGCCACGGTCAGTGCGGTAGCAACAAGCCACATCCATTTTTTTTTTTGAGCCTCGTTCAAAGTCAAGTCGCGTTTTAGCATTGCATCTCCAACTCTATACACATTAACTCCTGGCGACTGTCGCTCCTTCCCCCCCTATTCGAATTCCGGATCATCGCACCCATTAATCACTCGGAGCTAGCGATAGAGACAGTCGAATCGTTCACAATGGAGTCGTCAAGAGGACCCCCTCGGGTCAAGAACAAGGCCGCCGCGCCTGTTCAGATCAGTGCAGAACAGCTACTGCGAGAAGCCGTCGACCGACAGGAAGTTTCCATCCAAGCACCGACGCAGCGATTCGCCGATCTCGAGGAACTTCACGAATTTCAGGGAAGGAAGAGAAAAGAGTTTGAGGACTATGTGCGACGAAATCGACTCAATCTGAACAACTGGATGCGATACGCCCAGTGGGAGTTGGAACAGAAGGAGTATGCTCGCGCTCGCTCTGTATTTGAGCGTGCGCTCGACTCGCATCCTAACAACGCACAGCTTTGGATTCGGTATATCGAGGCTGAGATGAAGGAGAGGAATATCAACCATGCTCGCAACCTGCTCGACCGCGCCGTGGCTCGTCTACCACGAGTTGATAAGCTGTGGTACAAGTACGTATACATGGAGGAGATGCTGGGAAACATCCCCGGAACGCGACAAGTCTTTGATAGATGGATGCAGTGGCAGCCCGATGAGGCCGCCTGGAGCGCCTACATCAAGCTCGAGAAGCGATACGGCGAATACGACAGAGCCCGTGAGATCTTCCGAACCTTCACCATGATCCATCCCGAGCCGCGGAACTGGATCAAGTGGGCCAAGTTCGAGGAGGAGTTTGGCACGAGTGACCAGGTGAGAGAGGTGTTCGGAGAGGCTGTGGAGGCGTTGGGTGACGAGTTTGTGGACGAGAAACTGTTTATTGCATATGCGCGATTCGAGGCCAAGCTCAAGGAGTACGAACGGGCCCGCGCCATCTACAAATATGCTCTCGACCGCCTACCGCGTTCCAAGTCCATGATTCTGCACAAGGCCTACACGACGTTCGAGAAGCAGTTTGGTGATAAGGATGGCGTGGAAGATGTCATCCTTTCGAAGCGAAGGGTATACTACGAAGATCTGATCCGAGAGAATCCCAAAAACTACGATGCCTGGTTCGACTACGCAAGGCTGGAGGAGACGTCACAAGACGCGGATCGAATCCGGGACGTCTACGAGAGGGCTGTCGCACAGGTTCCACCAACGCAGGAGAAACGACACTGGAGACGATACATGTATCTATGGATCTTCTACGCAATCTGGGAGGAGACCGAGGGACAGGATATCGAGAGAACGCGACAGATCTACAACACATGCCTGGGCTTGATCCCCCACAAAAAGTTCACATTTGCCAAAATCTGGCTTCTGGCGGCGCATTTCGAGATCAGACAAGGCGAGTTGACAACAGCACGGAAACTCTTGGGACGAGCTATCGGCATGTGTCCCAAGGACAAGCTCTTCAACGGATATATCGACCTGGAACGGAAACTTTTCGAATTCGTGCGGTGCAGGACGTTATACGAGAAACACATCGAGTACAACCCGGCCAACTGCCAGACATGGATCAAGTTTGCCGAGCTGGAACGCGGTCTTGATGACCTTGACCGCACCCGTGCCATCTTCGAACTCGCCGTCCAACAGCCCCAGCTCGACATGCCCGAACTCCTCTGGAAGGCCTACATCGACTTTGAGGAAGAAGAGGGCGAGTATGAGCGAACGCGTGCCCTGTACGAACGGCTTCTCGAGAAGACGGACCACGTCAAGGTCTGGATCAGCTACGCCCACTTCGAGATCAACATCCCCGAGGACGACGAGGAAGAGACCGAAGAGGACCAGCCCATCAGCGAAGAAGCCAAGGAACGCGCCCGCAAAGTCTTTGCCCGCGCCCACAAGAGCATGCGCGACCAGGACCTCAAGGAAGAGCGCGTATCCCTCCTCAACGCGTGGCTCTCGTTCGAGCGCACCCACGGAACGGCCGAGGACGTCGAGAAGGTGCAGAAGCAGATGCCGCGCAAGACCAAGAGGAGGAGGAAGCTGGACGACGATTCGTGGGAAGAGTACGTCGACTACGTGTTCCCTGCGGACGATCAGCAGGCGGCCAATCTGTCCAATGTTCTGGCCATGGCGCAAAGATGGAAGGAACAAGGTGGTGGAGGACTTGGAGTTTGATGATTATGAAGAATGTTTCTCGTCTCTCACCATCCTGTGTACACATATGACAAACCCCTGTAATGAACACCCCAAATATTACACTCCCTTCCCATCAAGTCTCATTCTACACACCTAAAGCGAAGCAAATAAACCCGACACATTCTGTTCCCTCACTTTCGCGTCCCTGTCTATCACTGCGACCTGTTGGGTTGATAACAATCCTTGATACTTCCTTCTCCTGACGATCCAAAGTCACCCTAGCCTTCCCCCTTAGCTGCGGTATCCACTCATGTCATGTTAAGTCTGCCAAGCTTCCACGTCAGAAAAGCTTTCGGCATGACATCATATGTCTGACACCCCACACACAGCTGCCAACAAAAAGAAAAAAAGGAATCAACGAGAGGGGGAAGGAACTACGAGGGAATAGATAATGGTAAAACAACGAAAAAAATAAAGAGAAAGAATAAATGATACAAGTCATTCATTCACAAACTTGGGATAACCCTCGGTTGATAAAGCTGAGCATGTACTCTAGAGTCATAATAAGTCATGATTCGTTTAGTTACGTTATTCTAACTAGACCCCCGTCGTACAAAGAACAAGGACAACGAGTCATAGAAAGAAACATCCAGAAATAAGAAAGAAACCACACATAACCCGCATAATAGATCCTTACCAATATCCAACCATATATATCTTGGCTTCCTTATCATGTCATATAACCAAGTCATGTCCCATCTTGAATGTCATTCAACCCCATGCCCAGCCATCCAATAACACAAGCTTTGATCCGCCTCCACTGCAAAGCATCTCCTTCTTGTTCCCGAATGGCCACACTTCCCGAGTCTGGCCGTTCCATGTTCCCACTCTTCATCATCGTGCATCTTGCTCGTCCCTGATTTCGATCCTGACACCGGCTTGTCTCCACTCATCCACCGCCTCGATAGACTTTCCCGGTAGGCTGGATTTTTTCGGCATACTGCTGCCTCTCATATGCGTCTATGCATCGTGTCGTGTCGTGCCGGTCTCCCGGTTGATCACATCGTGGGAATACACCATGCCGGATCACTGATCCTTGCTAGTGGTGATCGCACGACAGGCTTAGTATCGGCGATGATCTGTTACAAGCCATCGTCATTAGCATTTCTTCTTAAGAACACACGTAAAACGGAAGGGAGTTGGTAAGTAGGGAAGAAAAAAAAGCAAATCTGTGTGCTCCATCTATCTGATGCAAGGGAAATTCCAGCTCAAACAAGCCATGCAGCACATAAAGTCATGTCATCTAGAAGTTATCTTCTTGTCCCCCAAATGAATGATCAAGAGTTCCTTCGTGTCATAAGCAAGTAATGAATGTTCTTGTTCAAAAAAAAAAAAAAAAGAACCATGTTCGTTTCGTCATAAAGTCGTTAAGAATGATGCACGGCACGATATCCGTGCTTGTTGTAGGACACAACATCGTGATTTGTGCCCGCGGAAGCAGAGGGGTGCCACACCAGCTCGCCCTCGGCCGAGAAAAAAAACTAGCCATATCCCGATCAGGGACCTGGTTGGCTCCAAGTTGAGGCCGGCGGTAGCGGTCCGCCCCTGGGAAATCGATCATCATACGCAGAACCATATGGTTCTCTGACGTACGAGTCTCTGTTGTAGTAACGGGGGTCGTCTTCATCATCTGATGAGTAATCACCGCCTTGTCTGCGTGATGATGGTGCCCAGCTATCTGCCCGTCTGCGGCCATTCTGTTCGAGGAGCTGACGTTTTCGCAAACGTCTCTCATGTCGAAGGGCCTTTTGGCGGTTGAACTCAGCACACTCGTGAGTCAAGTGCTTAGCCTCCTTCAGTTCAGAGATGGCACCCTTGATACCCATGGCTGCAATGCCCACAGAGGCGGCATCTTGCATAATGGCTTTGGTTTTGAGCTTCTTGGCCTCCGCCTCACTCAACCGCCCTTCCTTTACGGCCTTATGCCGTGCGTTCCTCTTCTCCATACTCTGATAGACTTCATGTGCTGCATGGATTGTGGCGACGGCTGCTAGGCCTGTAGTGATAATTTGCTTACCTCTCATCTTCTTGGCTCGTTTCTCATCCTCTGACGAGTCTCCCAGATCCGAGTCAGATGTGTACTCGGATGGTCCGCCTCTCCTACGCGGTCTGTCGTCACCCCGGCTGCGATAGGACCGGTCATCGTCGTAGTAATCCCGGTTCGTGCCGTATCGGCGGTCGTCATACATGTCATCCGAGTATCGTCGGGATCGTGGCCCACCGCGTTCGCTGAAGTCGTCCTGGTCGCGGCGACGGTCGTCAACTGCGCCGGCAGCGGCACCCGCACCGGCGCCTATTCCGAGCTTGGCAAGACTGTTGCGGGCCTTGTCGACAACGCTGCGGCTGCGGCTGCGGCTGCGGTTGCGGCGACGGTCGGGGGATGGGCTGTAAGAATCGTGTCGTCCTCGACCTCTTCTGCTGCGGCTACGGCTGCGGCTTCGAGACTCTGAACGGTCACGGCTGCTCACAGCTTTCTTGACACCCAGAGCTCCCAGGCCAGCAGCAAGTGCAGCGAGGCCAGCACCGCCGCCCTTACCGCTTCCTCCCTGAGATCGTGATCGTGCTCGGGATCGTGATCGACTGCGACCAGTCTTGACATCCTCTTCGATATCATGCTTGGAACCTCTGATCAGGCGGTTGCCGACCAGACCACCGATGACCGATTCGGCCAGGCCAAGCTTTCCGCCCTTGTCATCGGTAGCAGTATCAACAGCGGCGGCAGTGGTGGCAGCAGTAAGGATTCGCTTAGTCTTTTCACCCTTCCAGCCACCAGGCTCCTTTGCAACACGGAACGCTTCAGTGGCACCTGCAAGCAGCGAGGCCATGGCAGCCTTCTGAATCTTGTTGGCGCCGCTGCGATCCTTTGTGGGACTGCCTCCGTTGCGGCTTCTAGTATCAGATCGATCGTCGCCTCCTCCGGTCAGTGACTTGACAGCAGCGCCTAGGCCAGTGGCAGCGATGGCGCTCTCAAGGAAGTTCTTGTGACCCTTCTTTTCCTTGGGGCCCTCATCCTCGTCCGAGTAATAGGCAGGGGCGCCATCCCGTCCGCGATGTAGGATGTAGTTGGCCTTCTGGTCCTTCCTGGCCTGTTGCTTGCTGTAGTATTGAGCACCTTGATAGGCAGCAAGAGCACCGACTCCGGCCAAAGCCGCAGTCGAGAGGGGGTTTCGCTGGACATCTGTGCCCTCTTCCTTGGCCTCGTGACGGTCGTAGAGCTCCTTACCACCTACGAGAAGCGCGGCACCGGCGACGGCGGCGATAATTTTCTCCTGCTTGGACATACCCTTGGGCTTTGACTTGCGGTCGTCATCTTCATAGTAAGTGCTGCCAGGACCGCGCTTGGAGCGGCGATCGTAGTCGCGATCATAGCGAGGGTCATGTCCTCGGCGGTACTCGTACTCTTCCTCATAATAGTCTGGTCCGGCAGATCGAGCCCTACGGATTTCACGAGCACTGGGTGGAGGGAAATCACGGCGAACCTCTTCAATAGAGAGGTCGCTATCCTCGCGTCTGCGGGGGACCAAGTCGCGCTGAATGTGTGTCTTTGAGTTGAATGAATCTCGGGGATCAAGGTAGCGAGGATCATCCCGTGGATCGTCGCGGCGTTCTTCTCGTACGTAACGGCGGGGATAATCCCGTTCGTACGGGTCGTAGTTGGCCATTACGGACGGTTGGTTAACTAACTTGTTGTAATAAATGAGGCGATTATTTCAATGCACTTTATAGAAAATATTGGTAATGTCGAATGCTTGTTAAGTCGAGTTGCGTATCCAGGATGGTAGGAGTATGAGTAACTTGTAATGTCGTAGTGATGTGTTGTAGTTGGTGTAAGATGTAGAAAAGATGTGACGGGGGAGCCCTCAACAAAAAAGGGAAGAAGAGGGAAAAGGACGAAACAAAACGCAATGGCCACCGAAATGGTCAGGCAAAAAACAGGGTCCTTAATAAAGTGGGCGGCAAGGGAAGGACCAAGTTGCAGGTATTTTTTTGGTGTGGTTTGTTTTTCTCAACTTGGGGGTGGTGGTAGTAGTCTACGTAACAAGAACAAGAGGGAAGGAACAACTTTAAGCGGAAGAATAGATGGACAAGTGGGCTGAGTAGAGGTACTTGGAGGAAGTGTGGCAGGTGGTACCAGTTAAAGGCAGACAGTAGGGGAGGAGCTATGATTCGATGGGCATCAACGAGAAAGAGGCAGCGGGTTGATTGATTTAGTTATCCAGTCATCAGGCCGCTAGGTACTATGATGTGTCTGCAGGCGTACATGCTGATATTTATCCATGGGCATATAAAGCCAGGTACCTGATAATTGTCTGTGCTTCACCAGAACTTGAAAAAAAAAAAAAAAAAAAAAAAAACTGACGTTAAAGTTCCTGCCTGCTCTCGCCCAGAAGTGGAGGGGAGAAGAATACCCAACGACAACAACGACGTAATGATGAGGGGTCCTTGCCTGGATTGCACAGCAGCGAAACTCCATCGCTGACGCTATCCGGCAGGGGTTCGGACTCGTCCAGGCTCCACCGGGGACCACCGGGGACTTGCCCAGCCTTATCAGCCCGTATTAACGTGGGAAGAGATTGCTCAGCACGGCACTCTCAGTTCCAGGGCCAAGACAGGTAGAGAGGGGGAAAAAAAAGACGAAGGTCTCGTCGATTGATTTGCATAGGTAGCACAGCCCCAGAACTGGTTCTTTACCGCGCCACAACATGTGGATTTTCTTTTCTTCTTTATTGCTGTTGTTTGCTATTGCATGTTACAAGCCTCTCACGATACTCGGTAGGTCCGAAGATTTTATCCTGTCAGTTATCCCAGGCATGTGCCACGGTGTGATGCGAGTCACCTGGATGTTACATCTGCTGCCAACAGGGTCATTTCATCGGGGCTCTTTTCTTCTTCTTGCAGTTTCGAAAGGGGGAGAACAAACCCTAACACAAGGTAGTCAGGGTTTACCTTGTGACAGTACCGCGAGGGCACTGGCTGTGGTGTCTACGCCTATGCCTATGCCTAATCTAACCTGTAGGCACCCCCATCTTTTTACACAGGTAGTCCTTGTTGGCGAGGCCGCCTCACGATCTAGTGCTGATGGAGGAGAGGGGGAAAGTAGAGAAAAGAAGTTAGTGGATCTCCGTAAAGTACTTTCGCGTTGTTTGCCATAAGGTAATGAGCATCTTGGCGTTGATTCCCACTGTTGATGCAACAATTATAAAGGGTCCTCCAATCTTATCGCCGGTTGTATGTAGGTTGAACACACTGTACTTGAACTGTTCCACGCATCATGTACATGTACCACCCGCCAACGCTACACGATGAGTTATCAATAAATCCGCCGATGGGGATGGCCAAGATTAGCCGTTTCCGCCTCTCCCGTCCAGTCCGTTGAACTTTGTCACGACGCTTTTAAGGGAAGCACTATTCTCATTTCCGCCCCTGTTGGGTGAAATGGTCTCTGGGGTGGGCCACACATGCTGTATGGAAAAGTGGAAGAATGATCAAAGAATTGAAAATACGAGTTGATGAATGACCCCCAAGTTGCCGTTGATGTATCAAAAGCCACACATTCGTCACAAGGTTACAAAGGTCACAAGCCCCATTGATGTAGAAGCTCAGCCACATTATAGCCGTGCTGGGACCATGTAACGTCGATTGTGTCATTGCGCATAATTGAAATGCCACTGGATGAAGTGTAAAGAGAGTTGAGGAATGGAACAGATTGGGTTTATTAGGTAGAGATTTCTGGTTTCAGAGAAATCGTAGATTCCCGGATACTTGCAGTGTTCAACGGTCAACCAGGTAGTTAGTTAGTACCTATTCTCGGGGTTGATAGGGAATGGCCTGTATCAAGACCACAAATTGCAGTGCCCTGGTAAGTAAGCCTGCTTGTATCTACCGTCATAAGTATACACCTTCATGATAAATACAGTAAAGCAAAATACAGTGCAATAGAGCAAAAAGTAAATGTAAACATCCCCATCGCTCGGATGCATGCTCCAAGTGTTGTAACTTGCAGTTTACATAATCCTCCATATCTACTGTAAACTAAAGCTCATCCTTATCCAGCCCTGCAGAATGCCTTGTCAAGGCAGCAACTTTCGGCTCTATTCTCCCACCACTCATCGCATATGGAATTGGCTGATCTATGCGTCAGATCATGTGTTTTACAGTACACATTACCTCGGTACAATGTTTTCCCAGACCTGACATGGCCAACAATAATGTCCCTGCTAATAAATATCCTGTTTGCTACCTCAGCAATATTCATCCTGTGTCCAACAAACCTCCTCGAACAAAACTGCCTCAAGTCAATATAGTTCCCTGCTTCTTTGATGGAACACAACTAGTGAATTTGAGCATGGTTGGACTATATTACTATGGGCAAACAGATATACTCTGAGTCTCATCAATACCATTACCTTGACACTGTTGACGTTTTCTCACCATGACATCCTCCGTCCCTGGAAACCTCACCAATCTAATCTCTGGTCTCGACATCATATTCTCTTTAATCACCGTATCTTCAATATATATTCCCAGCTTCGACCGATCATGGACCTATCAGAAAGGCATCGTCACAAGAAGTGATCTCCGCATCGCCAAATTGGTCATGATTACTACGATATACCGACAACTCGGCGTGGTCCTGTCCATGGTCAATCTTGCGAGAGACATCACACGACATACGCTTGCATTGCGTGTGATATTAGGTGTAGTCTTGTTTCCAGTCGAGGTTAGGCTATTTTATCTCGCATGTAAGACCTGGCGAAGGACAAGACATAGGCAGATCGGCCAGGAAGAGCTTTATGAGCAGGTGCCACAACAACCAGGTCCTCGAGAGGGGATCTCGAAACCAATACCCAGAGGTCAACTAGTTCTGTATGTCTCCGATCTCGACATTGAATCCCCCCATCGACATAAATCAGGCTGGAGACTTTTATTCTGGGCAACATGCGGATCTCATATTGTCTTTCCTCTTCCCGTCTTCATCCTTGTTAGCGGTATCCTTTTATCATCCCTGAGTCTATCAGAAACCAGCAAAAACCGACACTGGGCCGCCATTCTCATCTACGTCTTCCCTATCATCACTGTCCTAGTCGACTTTTACCACCGAAACTACCAAGCATCACGACGGGGGATAAAACCGAAAATGTCTGAAACACTAAGATTCTCCAAGGCATGGCTTGCGGGGACGATACCTGGATTGATGATTTACATCATAGTTCTTGCTGCAGATTGGGATGCAAGGAGAGAGCACATCACGGATATGAGAGAGTTTTGGCTGCAGCTAGGTGAAGCATTGGGAGGGACTGGGGGATGAATGATGATGGTGTATTGCACGGCCAATTCCTTGATTGTCCATCCAATAGAACTGGCTGTAAGAAGCGAATCATGAAAATGAAGACAATAAAAAGAAAGATTAATTCTGAATAACTCCTACTGGTCCCCTTGTGCTTTCTCTGAATATGTGTTAATTTCCCCCCTTCGGTCAATTCATCCATCTATCTATACCTACCTAGTCTGAAAACAAGCACTAATTAACATGATGGCGGGAAAGTGGACATGAAATCTACCCCGCCAACATGATATGATAACACTCGACTGCCATTCTACCATTCTACCCCTCCCATGACTTTACTAAAGACACCATCTACCTAAGTAGGTAGGTAAGTAATAAGTCTGGTTCGTTTACACCGACTACGATCTAACATCAGCAAATAAAAGCGACAAAATACAAATAACTTAAGCCATGCGCAGCTTAAGGACCGAATCCATAGGCCCTAACATTACTTACCCTCCCTCGCCTGACACACATCCCATCCTCATGCATTAGTGAGCCCTAACAAATCAATATCAACTCATCCACCTACCTCGGATTCACTCTTTCTCAAGCCACTACAGGTCACCATCTCGAGTTACAAACATGAAATCTCGTTTTTCCCTTGTGAATTTTTGCCCTATCTCTGTCTGACCTGCTTAAGAAGAAACCACAGAAACAGAAAATAACAAATGATTATTATACACGTGTGCAAACTCCATATTCCGGTATTTAGCAAAGTTATAGGGGAGAGTTGCCCTTCTCTCTTTCTCTCATCTCGATCGTCAATTCTGTGTCGAATCGAAAGTTGAATAGCGAGAAAGATATGGCATCATAAAGCCGAAAAAGAAAAAGAAAAGGAGAAAGAGATTTCAGAAAGAAAAAGAAAATCACCTTTTCATAAAACAAGTTGCAAAAAACACCCTCTGTATAAACCCCTTTCGAAATGCAAATTGAGAAATTTCCCTGGTTTTTTCTTTGCCGTGGCTCAAATAACATGCATGTGCTTTTCGTCCCCTTCATCCATTTCTCTTTTTTGTTTTCCCATTCGCTCTGCTGTTTCTGTCTCTCTTCCCCTCCATCCATCCATCCGCTCCCCCCTCACCTCTCCACCTTGAATCCTTTCCTCATGGAGCTTCATGCGTCTCCATGCAACCCGTCTTTCTTGTCTCCTAGAGACTGCAAGGTATCGAAATCTGAGGGGTATCTCTTTTGCCAGTCCATCGAAGCGCCCCAAGAGCCTTCCCTGCACACAAGTAACCGATTCAACCGACCGTTGCGCCTCCATGTTTGGGCTCATGTTGGATACATGTCTTTCCAACAATGTCCAGCCCATGTTCGCAGTTGTCGTTAGATGAGAAGAAAATTGAAAATGAAACGAGAATAAAGACCGCCTAATTGAACCCTCTCTTTGAGGAATCAAGACAAATCGTAGCATGAGCTCAACCATGTTATACAACATGGTCGTCGATATCCTCATCCGGATAACGCTGCTCGGCCTTCTGAAGAACAAGCATCATGTCGTTAGTAGCTGCTGGGGGTCGCCATTGGATTAAATCATGAAAGCATCCCTTTGCCAGGCCCCATGGTTGAAAGAAAAGGCATTCGAGACTTCAGCCTTATCCATCGCTTTGCCTACTCTGACCCGGAAACATGCGGATGTTTCATCTTGCTCTGTGCAATACCCTCCACAGCACAACTATAGACTTGATAACTTTTCAACCTTCCGATACATCAAGTCATCCCGACGGTAATCGTAAATCAAGATAAAAAAAAAAAAGGACCACAATTTGATAAAACGCCTTCGTTCATGGCACCCGTGAGGCCAATCTTGCATACGCCCTGATCATTACATAGCACGAGTCAACCTAAGTAGGCATACCATCTCGTGTCAACCCAATTCCAGGGCATAAGAAAACATCTTGTCATAATCCATCATCAATGATCGAATCATGGAGCGATCATCGAGGCAAGCCTCACCCCCGCAACCCATTCGCCTCAGTAAATGGAGGCAGACTTAGGACTGGGTAGCTTGTGCCTCCTCAGCGTGCACGCCATTGGTAAGAGGCGTCTTAATGTGACCGTTGGTGAGTCCGTTCACGGCATCGGGCTGGGCGGTCTTGCCAGAAGCAGCCTCCACGCCAGGTATCGGTACGGTGCCAGTAGGGGCAAAATCGGGGACCTCAGCCGACAGCTGGCTTGCGCCGTTATTGGCAACTCCGTTAGGACCTTGTGCGATCTGGGGGATCTCCGCATACTGCTGGAATGAAGGGTCACTGGGGCTCATGGGGTAGCCGTGAGGGACATAAGGCATGGGTGGCACACCGTTGAACTGTCCATTCGCATAACTGTAATGGGTGTTCTTGAATTTAACGTGGGAAGGTCCATCGTTACGGGCCAGCTCGTCTCGGTCTTGCATAGGCAGGACAAACTTCTGCCAGTCCTGTCGGCGGCGTAGCCGCTCGCAGTCATCCTCGCCAACTACAAAGTCAACCTCGACAGAAGCCTCGCACACGGCACGGATTAGGTTGATGTCACCGGAGAGGTCACGCATACGCTTGAAAGCGGCGATAAAATGGAGAGGCACAAAGCCCTGGGAGTCCATGCGTGAACGCAGGAACATGTCCTTGCACAAATTCTCAATAGAGAAGTAGTACTCAATCTGGCTTCTCAGCATCGTAAGCACCACGTTGTCCCAGTAAGGCTGCTGTGGCTGATAGGCCATGGCAGGGACCATTGAGTAGTCGTAGGGAGTGAACTGAGCCTGGACTGGAGGCATACGGGCGTTGCCGTTGGGGGCAGACATGCGGTGGTAGTTTCCAGCACCGTTGCGGCCACCTCGGCCCCGTTGGTTGGGAGGAATAAACATGTTGCCATGAGCACCCTGTCGCAGGGGAGGAGAGTAGTGGCCCTGACCACGACCGCCAGCAGCGCCTTGCCCGTTGAAACCGCCAGATTGAGCTCCGTGTTGGTGCTGAGCCTGAGCATTAACATGGTGAGCACCACGGCCACGGTAGCCGCCTCGTCCCCTCTCGCTTCGCCCTTCAGGTCGCTCTCGGGAAGCGGGTGTATTATCCTGAATAATGTTAGGTCCAAACACTATACTGCAAATAATCTTGTGCGATCGGGGTTTCGCACCAAAACATTGAGGCGGGCTTCACTTACGTTGGACTGACCAGTTGTGTCCTTGGTCTTGTCAGCATTGCTGTTAGATGAAGCCTTCTTTTGGGTGTTGGCGTTTTCAGCAGGAGCTCGCTTGGTGGCCGCGGGTTGTGATGAGGTACTGGAAGGAGTCTCTCGAGATTTTGACTCGCTGGACTTGCTCACGGGAGTAGTGGCAGTCTTCTCAGGGGCACCATTAGCAGCCGGTCGAGCAGCACTATCACGTCCACTACGAGCACCACCTCGGGGCTTGGAGCCACGCATCTGGGGCAACTGAGTCTCGAAGCTGACCGTGGGGACGTAGTCATACTTGACCCATGTCTGTCGAGGCTTGCCTGAGCTGCCGTCTTCTTGCGAGTCCTTATCAGAACGATCAGACCTATCCGATGGCTTCTCAACGGTGGTCTTCTTCTTATCCTCCTGAATAACGGTCTCGGGAGTAGGCCATGATGAAGGATCCTCCACAGATGGGGGCGCTCCGGCCTTGCCTTCCTTGTCTGCTAATCGAGAACCTCGGGGACCACTTCGTTCAGGTCGGGCGGCGCCGGTAGCCTTCTGTTGAGGCTTGGCACCATTTGTATAAGAGGCGGGAGCAGCGCTCTCGGCCTTGGCTGTTGACTTGTCGTCTTGCTGGGATGAGGTGCCATTGACGGCGTTTCCAGCAGCGGGTTTGCCCTTGGCTGCGTGGGCCTCCTTACGCTGATGCCAGATGTTTACACTGGGAATGGGTGCCTCGGAGAGCTCAACCTTGGGCGGCTCGGGGGCTGCTTCTTGCTCCTTTTCCGCGGATTGATCACCGGACTGCTTCTCTGAGGACTTTCCCTTTTTTCCCCTCCTAGATTTTCGGGAATCCTGCTCATCGGCAGAGCGAGTGGTAGTACTTGAAGATCTGGGTGTCTTCTCATTTCGTCGCCAGGGGCGATCTAACCTTCCGGCATCCTCATCACGTCTGGGCTCCGACCGGCGTTCCTGTGTAGTTTCGGAACGGTTATCGCTCTCAGAAGGCGCAGCACTCTCAGTAGGCTGCTTCTCAATGGCTGCAGGAGCATTCTCCTTGCTGCTTGTAGTCTCGGGAGCCTCGGTCGAGGTCGCCTGCTCGGGGGCAGGTGTTGTGGTCTCGACGTTGGCAGCGGGAGCCTCGGCGTCCTGAATCGGTGCAGAAGCGCTAGAGGCGGCGTTGTCGGAAGGAGTAGTACCCTGACCCTTTGCGGCCTGGGCGTAGGAAAAAGTAGATTGAGTAGCCATCTCGTTGACGTTGGTGATTACAACTGTAGTCATGTCAAGATAGACAGAAGTAGACGAGCTTACCGTCAGACAGGACGGCAAACAGTAAGCCAAAGGTGCTTCTTCACCAAGAGCCACTGAATGAGGCGAATGCGTCTGGGATGAAAAACCCAGGATTTCTTTGACCCCCTCCGCTCACCAGGAGAGGCGCGATGCACCCAATGCGCAGCGCAGTTGCTATTTGAAAACCCTCAACGTATGGAGGGTATCGACGGGTGGTGTTTAGGTACACGAAATCGATTCGATAGGCAACAATCAATGTATCTCGGGATGAAAGAGAGCAGAAACGTCCGTAGAGCCGAGGGCTAAGGAAGAAATAGCCAAGTCGATTCTGTGCGGGAGGAAAGTTGAGTCTGGAGGCGAAATAGGAATTGCCAAACACAAATGTTACAGATGCTGCGACTTCAAAAGAATTGTTCTGATCGAGAGAGCCTGCTCGTAGCGGTTTTCCTTCCTTGTCGAATGAGAGGCAACGACAGGGTAAGAAAGGATCGGAATTTTACGCTTCGAACCGGAAAACCTTGGTAGCCTGCTCTAGGTAGCAGTGATAACAAGGTAGGGCAGAATGGACGAATCGGTGCAGAAACCTGAACGGGCGGGTGCTTTGCTGCTCTCTTTTTTTTTGCCGTCACGAGGAAACGAGACGTGGGAGGAGCGCAAAACAAAAACGGTCCGGTCAAGGGTTAGAAGAGGGCGGGGGTTTTTCTCTCAGTGAGAGAGGATGATAGAAAAGAGGAAGAGAAGAATAGAGGGGAGAAGGGGAGTTTGGTGGATTGGCTTGAGTGTCAAAGAAAACCGTCGACAGCAGCAATTCTTTAGAACCGGGCTGACGAAGGAATCAGGATGTGGTTGAAGAAATGAGGGCTCGAACAGCACGGGACCCAGGTAAGGAAAGAAAAAAAAAAGGTGAAAGCCGGAGGTTATTTTTTGCGTTGTGTGAATAATAAATTTTTTCTGCGGTTTTTCGGGTTCCCCTCTATTTTTTTTTCTTCCTCCTAACCCTTCAGGCTCCGGTGCCGTGAGTGTTTTTTTTTTTTTAGTTGGTATTTTTTTTGTCCTCTGTCAAGTAGGTACTTTCCCTAGGCTGAGCCAAGTACTCGACAAGGTAGTAAGAAGTAATGAACAGGCAAAGCCTGGTCAGCTAGGTTGATGGGTAGGAGCCAACGAGGTAACCTAGGTAAGTAATGGGGGACAAAATCAAGGGAGCAGAAGAAAAAGTAAATATTCCACAAGGTACAGAACAGTCACGCGTAATTTAACTGATGAAGGAAGTACCAGTAGACTGTTGAATGGAAGCAAGAAGCGAGCCTGGATATTCTTCCTTCCCACTTTAATGGGGGTTTAATTGTACTTTCTGAGCACTTCTAACGGGTCCAACTGGCAGGAGCGAGGCATACACCAAATAAGAACCGGAGGTACTTGTGTTCTTTTATTTTTGTCGCTACATCACAACCAGGGACTTGTTGAACTTCGGTCTTCGGGTGTTGGGAATCACCACACCTACCAAATGACGGCAGTGGACGGCCATGCTGAAAACAAGACACTAATAACGGCAATCAGGGTGAGTGACGGCGTCAATTGATACTGACTCGAGAAATGCTGGCGTCTCAGGGGCTGAACAATTTTTCTGTTAAGGGTTTTGACTGTTTGAATCTCTTCAATGTTCTAATTCACCCTCAAGTGTGAAGACCGTTCCGGTACTTCCGTCCAGTAACATCCATGACAATTTAATCAACATGAACTGAGCCTTGAAGTTAATAATAAGTAATAAAAAGAGTACATGGGAAAGGCACCCCTGGTCAATTCATGATACCAAAAAAACCCGAACCCGACCGAACAGCCCCGGAAAGACGGTTCCAATCACAAAGTCCAGAAAAGACAAGGGCACCTAAAACCTGACGTCTTTTTTTTTGCTTCTCTACTTCTTCTCCTTTCCCTTATGACAGACAGCCTTGAAAGAAAAGAAGCAAAGGAAGAAAATGTCCCATGAACCCCACCCAAAACGGCCGTCATGGATCAGTGGAGATGCGCGAATATAACTCGGCTCAGGGCCAGCGCACGAAATAAAATTGATTGTGAAGAGGTGTTTTGCAGAAGATGTGTTTGTATGTCAATCGTCAATCAAGTTCTGTTGTTACTCTTGTTTGGTATTTGGTCATTTAAGTTACCTATGCTATGTTAAGGGCTGGATTGGATTGGAGTGACTATCTGATTGATTGGTTGTTCAACAAAAGGCACAACACATCATGGCTGTTCACTGAATGGATGCGGAACCGACTACACGTCAACAATTATTGTAACACCATGTTACTTACTATCTGTCCTACTTACTACACAATCAAAGCATACATTATCTTTTATGATTTAATTCTCAATTTATAGTGGTACACGGATTCCTTCATTCCCCCTGAATAGGTACGTCTAATCTACGATTCTTCGTAGTCTAACACTGTGGCTAAAGGGGAAAAAAGAGTACTAGGCTATATACAACCGACAGAACTTCATGATTCATTACAATCGGCTTGTTACCAACATGACTGATATGCATATGTACCTGATGTGATTGCGGCCGGTAAGTTATGCAACAGTTGTATTCTTCATCACAGCCGTAACTATCAGCAATCATCCTGACCGGGGTTTTGCGGTGGATATTGTTCCGCCTTCCATGAGGCTTCGACGATTAAACAAACCAAGAATGACTGATACAATATTTCCCATACCCTTCCTCTAGCCGAGATACCACTATTAGACCAGTTCCCATTGGTTACTTCGATTGACAGATTCCTTCTATGCAGAAGAGGGCAAAAATAAAAGACGTCCTTGCCCACTAATCTATCGTATCAACTTCTGTCCCCCCCCAGTCTCCATTGTCGCGTGCACATATGGAGAAATGGAGCATGGGAACTGGGTGGTTGACAAAAATACACAATCAGCCAAGACACCCTGATTCCGAGATCCAGAAGCACGTGACAGTGCTTAGTCATTACATCAGCTTATCTCGCTCAAATCGTTGCGACTTAACTTACATGGTACATATCAAGATGTGATATTGCGATGTTACGGATGAATAGAAATTAGCGAATTGATAGTATTCCTCGTAATTAGACGGTTGCAGTTGTCTAAGTTCATTTCTATGTTATGTGCCTTATTACAATAACCCATCAAACAAATGTCTATTTTGTTCTGTCAGTCGTCTGTTGTTACAACCCGGCGCAATACCTTCAGCCAAGCAAGCATAGTCCCAGACCGTGCTTAAACCAAAAATTTGCATAGGACACTTATCTTGTTGTCCTTATATCTTTATGTACACCATTCGAGCGCCACTTTTCATACAAACCTTTCATGATACAAGCGCCAGTCGCTATGGTGAAATTCGCTGACAACTTTCTTGTGGTTGAGAAGACTACCAACATCTTGTCCATATCATTTATACACGTCACAGTCAATCTGTCAAATTCGATATTTGACTATCTTAACCTGACATCCAAGCTGTTGCTTGTCTGGCCCCAAACGAGGTAGCTAGACGCAGACCAGTAGCTCCCATGGGGAAATAGCTGATCAAGTACCAGATGAGGCAAGCCAGCTGGATGATAGCTGAGAACAGAGTCAGGATAGTGCTGTGAAGCTGCAAGAGCAGTCAGTAATAGTCCTTCCCTATAGTCGAGTTTGCAACTAACCTTCAGCGCAAACACAAGCGTCAAGATGATAGACCCAAAATAGGCCGCAGTAAACGGCAGTCGTGGAGTTGACAAGAGATGATAGAGGTAGGTCATGGGTCCCATCACGGCCGCGAAGGATGCCAAAAACATCAGCGAACCCACAGACCATCTATAAACACGACCGGTTAGCTGCTTAATCGTGATGGGATTTACGAGTTCACCATAGCGGGTTTACAAAACCATGGCAGGTCGAGAGTGAGTCACACGCCAGCGAAACAGCTCGCCCTACAGCGCACGCGTGACCATTATCGAGGACAAGCAGCCACGTCGATGGGGAAAGCTTGGTGGAACAGAGATGAAACTTACAAGATTGCAAACTTGCGAGGCCTCAAAGATAGAACAGGGAACAGAGTGAAACAGATAACAAAGCATGCGGCAGCAGCTAAGTTGCAAGCAGCAAAGACCAATAGGCGGTCCCATCGGCTCACTGTCAGTCATGTTAGTCTCACTTGCCCACGAGGGGTGTCATCCGTATCACATGCATGATCTAAGGTATAGCTTAGATGCAATGCGCATGTCCCGCTGCAGGGGTACCCGACGACACAGATCGAGATCTTCGGATATCACTTACGAACAAACCAGCCTTCCTCCTCTTCGCGTCGAGTAGGCGCAGGCAAAGGTGCGCCTGCGCTCTCTGTTGTGGGGAGGCGCACATAGCCACGACCACCTTGGAACGGATTCAGGTTTTGCAGAGACGAGAGCAGACCGCTCTGCTGTGAAGTGTTGACCGGCTCATCGCGACGGCTCCAACCCAGGGAGTTCATCGAGTCTCGGAAAGAAGACGAAGCCATAGTGGCGCAACGACCCAGGAGAATGGAACAGGGATAGAATTAGAAGGAGTCGGAGTTAACGGGAGAATAAGAGCGGAACGGCTATGTCGATCTGTGCGGCGCAGGGTCGAAGGGGCCTCAAGTTCGATAACCAGATGGTGGGTGGGAGAGCTCGTAAACGGTCAAGGGTCGCGTCTCGTCTTTGGTTCGAATAGTCAAGTAGAAAAAAAGGAGGAGTATCCACTTGGGTATCTTTGAAGTGCTTGGCCATGGTCAGTAGACATGTCTTGATGATATGCGGTCTGACTCTTGTTTAAAGAGGAGAGGGGGGCTAAATGTGCGCAAGGTGCATACCTCTCCGTTTCGATGTAGCCTAAGAAGCGCTTATGTGTTCAATGACGACACCGTCTAGGATAGGCACCGATAACAAACGATAGAGTATGAGTCGTTTGGAAGAGGGGGTTGTTGAAACGCAAGCTTGGAAGGGATGGCTAAGCGACCGCGCGTACCGCTGAAATATTGCGAAATGGTGCAGGTTGGCGAAAGGAGTAAGGAGGGATGGGATAGCTGGCCACACGAGGGGTTGGTTGGCCTTTGCGGTTTACAATAGTGGACTAACCCCAGATAACGTTATACAGAGGAATCAGAAAATGATAATAGGGTTGAACTGGAGACTGGGATGAGGATGGCGCCGGGCGTGAGTTGGAGTCCTGGGGTGATAGGTAGAGTCCGGAGACGGAGACGGAGACAAAGGTAGATGGAGATGATGGCTGTCGTTAGATGTTGAGACGACGGGAGACGCTAAGCCAAGCAAGTCACTGGACCTGATTAGGTCGTGGTTGTTTGCTGGGTAGGGGGACTGGAGTGGGCTCCTTACCGCTAAGCTTACCTAGGGATGCCTCGTGACACATGATTGGCGGTTTGTTAGCCAGACTGCATGTACAGGGCACTTGGTTCAGCACGTACTGTAGCGTCCTTGAAGCACGCACGGTCCTGTACGGCCCGCAACAATTGGAGAGAGCTGGAGCTGGGACGGGAGTTTCTGTACGATCAGGATGATGGACATGTTGCATTAACACCAAAAAAAAAAAAAAGCCCGATCCCCCTCTTGCTCCTCCTCCCCACCACGACTATCAACCAACCATCACCAAGACCGGAAGGGAACGGGCGGGTCATGGGTTTACCGTCCTGATGTCTGGCGTCGTTTAGGAAGGGGGGGAGACTTAGCTCCGGGTGTTCTTGGGATGAGGAGGGGGAGGTTGATAAGTCTAATCTCTCTCCAGCTGCAAGTCAACGAGGTGTCAGATGGTGAAGCCTGACGCCCAATGAAAGTTGGAAGCCTTGCATGTTTGAAAAATGTGGGGGAGGCGAGAGGATGAGACCGGGGGGGAAGCTTTGGAGAAGAGAGTCAAGAGGGTATCCCGTGTTGCCCAAGGCTGTCTTTGATGTAATTATGAGGGAATCAGAAGGGGAGCATGTTGCCAGCCTTACCTCTTGGGTCACTCACTCATGGAGGTCTTAGTGAAAGAGTTGACGGAAGAAGCGGGAGAATGGACTCCATGGATCGGATCGAGCTGGGAGAAGCCATGGCGGACCGTAGCAAGGGCCGTCCAGTCTACCAACAACTAAGCTATCCGTATTACGGGAGTTAAAAAACCAACAACCTGTGAATAACAATGGAATTTGAGTCACAACTGATCATGATGGTTTACTGTATCAAAGGACGATTTCTCTTGGGCGGATTTTTCTCTCTTACTTTCTTTGAGAGCCTACCTAGGTAGCCATGTAGGACTCTCTCTATTGGGCTGAACCAGGCAGCTGTCAAGCAGCCTTGCATAACAAAGTCCTTGAGGCTCGATGGCATCCGAAATGTCCAGTATAAAAAAAGAAGATGGTGTAGTTACAAGGGTGCGCGTGGTCTATGGAAATGGAGAAGGGAGGCTACAACATTCATCGCATGACCACGGTTCCAACAGGATGGGACAGGAGAGAAAAAGATACAGACGGTTTGCCCGTGAACTAACACATGAGGTATTGTACTCTGGGTATCGTATTCACTCTCTTCGTAAGGCATTATAAACGATGAGCAGAAAGAGAGGGGGAAAAGTCCCCCCCCTCAGCCACGCGAGTTCGAAGACACAAAAGTCCAACAGCAGGCTGGACCTTGTACTTTTCTTGGTGTGTCTTAAATTCCGAGTCACGCTCAGCCTGGCCACACACCATAAAGTTGCCATTAGTCTGTAAGTATTCAGAACTACATGCACACCCTTCATGTCCATCATTCCCTGTTTCTGTTTAAAAATGACAGATCAAGGGTTCAAAGGGGACCAGAGTGTGGATGGTGAGGAGGATACGGACAGTGAACAATAAGTCAAAATGCTGGGAGTTATCATGATGGGTAAGTGTATGTGGATGGGGGGAACATACAAACACACACACACACGCACGCACGCACACACAATCCATGATTCCATTTGTTACCGCCAACTTTTTTGTTGAATGTCTGAGACTTAAGACCCAGTTTCTTAAACAAGAAGACATCCACTTTTGTGAACATTTGCAATGGTAAAGGTAGGACAAGGAGAAAAGAAGAGAGAGAGAGAGGAAAGGCTGCGATGGGGAATTTAGGACTACAGTACTGCACCATAGCCTCCTCCTCCTCCATGTCACGCCCTCATTTAGGAGGTAGGTATACTTGGAAGTAGGCAGGTCAGGCGACGTTCCATCTCGTACAGATGACTTTTTTTCTTCTTCTTTTTTTCCTACTATTCTCTTCTGCTCTCATTTCCACGCACCTTGATGTGGGAGTTGTAAGATGTGTAAGGGAATAGTTGTGGTGATATTTTTAGTGTATCATGGCAACTATAAATTCATCAGGATACCACAATCATTTTTCTATGAAACTTTTCTTATATCCGCCTTTCGAATTTCTTCTCTTTCCAAAGTGTTGAATCAGTGACGGAAAAATAAAGGAGTAAGGAAGGAATTCAAGTTCACACACTTTTTTTCCAATTTTCCTGTACGAGAGGTTCCCATGTTTCCCTCCCTTATATCCCCCCCTTCTCGCCATCTTTTTTTGGTATCAGGAAATACGGAGTATGACGAGGACAAGAGAAAGACGAGAAGAAAAAAAAAACGTTAAATGTTCAGAGACTAAGATTTTGTACAAGCAAAGAAACATACAATCGAAGAAACTATTTTATATCATCGCCCACCTACCTGGCTACCTGGCTACCTACCTACCCCGTACTTCTATCCCCTCGATCTGTCAGAGTGAACAGACACGATAACAAGACAAGAAGATATCAAGACAAGAGAGGATATTCTTTCACAGATAGAAACAAGCCAAGCAAACAAGTGCATCCGTATCTGATCTGATCTGCGAACCCTTTCCCCTTCTTGTTCTACACAAAGGTTGGACCCTGACCGACATGCTTTCTCTTCCTCAGCAATCAGCTAACTTCCCTTGAAACCACAGCTTTCCTCACTCCCATCCTCCCAACCCATCACATCTTGTCTCTCACCACCCACCAACATAACGCACACACGCACACACGCACACACGCACGCACACACACTTTGTGCACGCGCACCATTATTTCTAATTCAGCGCCAAATTCGGCCAGAGGAGAAACAGAATAAATAAGAACGACGTCAGACCGCCTACCCTTCCTCTTAGAGTTCGACAGCAGGAAACCCCTTCTTTTTCTCTTTTTTTTTTTTCTGGTACCCGTCATCTTATCTTGGAACCATTTAACGCCATCATTCTTCTCCTACTTTTTTTCAAGAAATAAATAGGTGGTGGGAATAATCGAGACTACTGCTGCTGTTAACTAGTCTTGCAGCCCAATCTATATCGACCTATCACCACGAGATCGGGTCTAGAACATCGATATTTTGGAAAACCTGATATCGGGGGTTTTAATCGTTACTTTATTTTTATGACCCTTGTCATCTCTCAAGGATATAAGCAACAGCACCAGAAGCATCGCCATAAGAGACACATATTCCCCTTTCAGGAAACTTCTTTTCTAAACATCTCGCTATCTATCTTCCGAGCCTGCGGTCGACCCAAAACAAACACTACTAGATCCGTCATATATCATCATCTTGGGAACCCGCGTACTTGTTTCTATCAATCTTACTGGCATTACTCATCAGCCCGTCGGTTGCCCGATTACGTTCAACTTCTTACACCACTCCGAAGCTACCGAACTTCCTCAAATCTTTGGTTTCCATGCTACCCGTGCAATTTGGCGCTCTTGATATCTCTGGTGAGTCAACAAATTTTGTCTGTCCTTTTCTTCGTCTTCTTCTTCTTCTGTTATCCTGTTCTATTTCCATCCAAACACCACGCTCTCATACGTCAGCCCAGTCAAGACAACCTACGTAGTATGCATCTCCCATGCATGCTTTTTCTTTTGTCTGACTCTAAAAGTATGTAACGTATGTACTTGCATACAAACCCCGAGATCTCCGATCAATCAACCATCTTTGATTTGTTAGCTTGTTGAGGAACAGCTACAGTAAAAGGCACGGCACGGCACGGCTGCAAACTATTGCTTACTGCGCCATGGAGGCTTTCAATTTCCCTCAGCTCATTCATTCATTCATTCATTCACTTATTCCTTTGACTTTACCATTTTCCTTTCCTTTTTTTTTTATTCTCTTCTGAGTTATTTCCTTCAGCTTTCCTGTACCCTGGCCCCCCCTCCATTTCCTTTTTCATTCCTCCGCATACCTTGACTCTATTTTCATTCACCTCCACAAATAAACCCTATCACCACTTGTCACTGTCTGTCATCACTCTTCGTCAACCACTTTCACTTCCCTCTACATCCTTTCTCTCCTCCAATTTCATCACCGCCTTTTTATCCATCACCACTTCCTTGACTCAACATTCTCGCCCTTTCCTCTTTCTTGATCTTCAAAACTTTATCCCCTCCAAAAACAATCGGCGACAAGCGCTAACCAGTGAGCTCTCTGTCTTTGGATAAACAGCCACAGACAACTTGACTAGAAATCCGACACCGCCTCTTGTCTCTGCTAGCGGGTTTAGGGGTTGTGCCTCTCTATTCGATATAGAGCTATCAGCAACGTCAAGAAATCCGCCACCTTTTGACCACAAGTCCTCCCTAGTCCTTGACGTTGGTCTTTTTGGGGGGTTGATCCTCGATAAACCAACCAACTGACTAGCACTCACGTTTTGGACTCCCTCCACAACTTCAGAACTTGTACAGTTCAGTACAGTACAGTACGGTACAGTGCTGCATTAGAAAAAGAGGGAACCCCACCCCCTCGTTTTTGTGTCTCTTTACTACCCCCCACACCCCCTGCAAGAAAAGGGAATTCGGGTTATTCCCTGACAGGCCAAACCTAACCAAATCAAACACAAAAAAGAAGAAGACGAGAGCAGAAGAAGGGCAACGGATAAGCATCGCTTGATCCTCACACTCACACTCACACTCGCACTCCCACTTCCGTGTCTACTTCTACTCCTTCTTTTTTAAACAAATCAAATCCGCCTCCGCTGCCTTCTTCTTGCATTGCCTTGCCTTGCCTTGCCCTGCCTTGCCCCTGCCCTGCCTACAATAAGGCCCCCCTTCTAAGGACTTCAAGCTTAGGCTCAAGGCTCAGAGACTCATAATAAGCTCCTTCCGCCTCCTTGTCTATTACTGTTAGACATCTTCAACCACGTTTAAACCCCGCCATTATTCTTCTCCTTGGTCGTCATCATCATCATCATCAATCTTTGCTTCGCCTCACTTCATCGCACACTCTATCAACCAATCTACTTCTGATTCAGACCACGCAACCACGCAACCACGCAACCTGATTCTGTGTGCCCCTCCCAAGGTGAGTCTTAGCAGTCTATTCTATTCCAGTTCAGTCCATCCAGTCAGTCAGTCCAGCCAGTCCCGTCAAAGGACCCTGAACACCCCCAGTCCGCCACTTCTCGTTTCTGTCTCTCTTTCTCCTCCTCTTCACTGCGATTTCGCGCTTGTCAGTGGGCATTTCTCTCCATCTGTCCACTTCTCCTTTTCCCCCAACCCTTTCTCCCTTTTCCATTTCCTCCCTTCATCTCCCTCCCTCCCTCTCACATCTTCTCCTCCTTCCGAGCTCCGAGCCGGTGTTCATTCACCGTCTTGAACTGAACCCCCGCCTCTCCGCTTTGCGCTTTGATACTGTACAAGCCCCCTGCACAGACACAGACGCTGACTCGACAAGTTTACAATCAATACCCAGACCAAGTCCGGCTTTTAAGCTCTTTTTTACTCCTAGACACTACGGTACTCTTTTCGCGCGACCGGTCGCTATTAGCCGAATCGGCGCACGTCCACAATATTTCAAACCCATTTCTTTCAACAACCCCCCCGCCATTCTACTTAATTAAAGAGTAGCAATCCAAACTCCTACCGCATACCCCTCGTTTCATCTCAATGATGGCCTCACACGGCTTCAACCAGTTCGGCTCCGGCCACAATAACGGCAGCATCAACCCCAACGATCTCGCCATGTCAGGAGGCTACTCTCCTTCTTTCAACAACTTCAACTCAAACTCAAACAGCGGCGCCAACGGTTTCTCGAGCGGCTCCGCTCTCTTTGGTGACGATGAGCTTCTCGATGGTCTGACTGGTCCCCAAGACACCCAAAACAACATGCCAAACCAGAACCAGGACTATTCAGGACTCAACATGGGCTTTTCGCAAAACGCCTTCTCACATCGAGGCAACGCCAGCTTGCAGATCGATCAGAACCACATGAATGGCTACTCAAACACTCCCGACGGTGATCCTATCCAGAGCCCCTATGCCGCCGGTTTCAACACAGGCTTCCGCCAGATGCAGGCTCATTCCCTCGGCACATCACTACAATCTCCTCTGTCCTACACCGGCTCTCCCTTGACTGGCGACATGAATGCCGACGGCTCAGATCCCAACTACCTTAACGCCAAGGCCAGAGCCCGCATGTCTCAGCAGATGCAACGAAAGGAATCCAACAGCAGAAGTCCCATGTCACCCATGACGCCCAAAACCGCCACCCTACACGGATTGACCATTGGGTCGCAGGAGTCTTCGGGCTTTGCGGGACAGACCATGAAGTCGCCAAATGGCCAGTGGATCAACACCCCCACAGGCAGCATCCCCGCATCGTACAACTCTGGCTTCTCGTCACCCATGCAGCCAGGTATGAATCAGATCAGTGAGGTCATGCTCAAGGGCGGAACCTCGATGCCCGCCAAGCTCGGTGTCACACAAAACGCAGTCTCTTCCCAAGAGATGAAGCGAAAACGACGTCGAGAGTCACACAACCTCGTCGAGCGCCGCCGACGAGATAATATCAATGAGAGAATCCAGGATCTTAGCAGGCTAGTCCCCACCCATCGTCTCGAGGATGAGAAGATCCGCAAGTTGATCCAGAATGGCACCCCCCTCTCGCCCACTCTCACCGGTGTGTCGAGTCCTTCCCAGGCTACCTCAGGCCTCGCTGGCCCTGGTGCCAGGAGAGCCACAGGAAACGGTGCCGGTAGCATCACGACAGGCCTGCCGCTTGAGGACAAGGACAAGGGCCCCAACAAGGGAGATATCCTCAACGGCTCTGTCAGCTGGACTCGCGATCTGATGTGGATGTTGCACCTCAAGCTTCAACAGCAAGAGGAGCTCATGAACACAATCGCTGAGCTCGGAGGTCATTTCCCCTTTGAGATGACTGAGGACGAGCAGCGCATGCAGACCGAGCTTATGGAGGCCATGTCCAAGAGTGACCTAGGTTCCTTTACCTACTCTAGGACCGCAGGATCTGGTCTTCGCGTACCTCATCACACTGACTACCGAGGGGATCCCGTCTCTGGTGTTGGTGGAAATGCAGACGGTATTGGCATCAGCCCTGACGGCAATGGAGCTGGAGTGTTGGGCGGTGACTTTGACGAGACGGATCAGTTTTGGCATGACCCTGATGACAACAAGAATGGTCGAGCTCCCATCAACTTCAAAGAGGAGGACGAGTATGATATGGACCTCACGCAGTAGGATATAGGGGACATTTGAGCTCGGGCTTCTGACTTACCATCTTGATCTCGGCGAGACTTCGTAACAGCCCTGGCACGCCATGGTCTTGTTCTTGGTCTCTTCATCTATTGCTTTTGGGCGTTCTCCAGCATCTTTTACCATCATGTCGTCATTTATCTATCCGCACAACTCTTGTGTGTTGCATTAACGGGTTTCGTATTTCTTATGAGATTCAACTGGCTCTTCTTCTCGGCGTTCGGCACCTTTGTTTTTCTCTCCATCCCTGATAGGATCGGGACCGTCGGCTTTTCTTTCCAGAGCCTCGACTATCATCGGAGTCCTCTTCATGTTCTGGGTTTTCTTTGTTACTTGTCTCTTCCATTCATGGGAGGGCGCATCAACCATATCCATGGAGTGTTCGGGCATTGGGACGTGGGTTTGTTTTTCTCCATATTGGGGGTTTGGTTTATATAAGGGCATATTCACACAAGCACAACGGGAAAGGGTCTGTTGCACGCATCCGAACCACGTCGCTCGTTTATGCCTCTGCATTTAATTCCTTCTTCCTTTTCGCTTATTGCTTCTCTTCCTCATTCACTTGTTTCACAGCAATTCAACCGCTTCCTTCTGCCTTTTCCCCCTTTTCAAATGTGCTGGTTCTCTTTTGAAATTTATCCTGTTCTCTTCCCCTTTCCTGTTTTTTTTTGTCCTGGTTAGTTATCGTTTTATTTCCTTGTGTTGTGATACCTAAGGAATGTTTGTGCGATGGGTTAGGGAATCAATATTTGAGCTTCACTTACTACATGGGATCTTGTTTGCTCTTGTTTTCACTAGCTTGGGTCTTTGTTTTGACAACAGGACTTCTGGGATTTTGATCACTTTAATTCACTGTTCCTCAACTCTCCACTCTCCTCCTTGTCGTTGCTGTTTCTGGGTTTTCTGCTCCAGGTGTGCGGTTTTACGTGCTGAATACCCCCATCATGGTGCTTTATCATCTTTGTTTAGAGATACACCGTTTGCTTGTCTACTGCTTCATCGGTAGATTTGATTTAAATTTAACATATATCATGGAATATGGTGTTATTTTGATCAAGCCATGAGATCTTGTATCGTATTACGTCGAGATTACCAGTGTCGAACACAGAGTAAATATTCACTCATCGCCGTGAGTGTGTTCCAAACCTCCTTACGCTTCATGTCCTCCTGCAATGCAATCCTTTCAAGTGCACATCTCCCATCAAAGTATTTACACATGACCTGCCAACTATTTGCCATCTTTTCATCCCCAAAACGACGACCGATAGCTGAGAGGTACCGTGATTCCTTGCCTGTAGCCTTTTTGGCGTCAAGAATGATGTGTGGTGTGAGCCCTGCGAGATGTGGGTGGTCGTTCACGGATGGATGAGCTGTCACAACCGGGAGTGCTTTCCGGCCATGAGCTGTGGCCTTTTCCGCCGCCTCGCGGTGGGCCTTGGAGGCGATACGTTCGAGACGGGCTTTTTCCGCGGCTTGTTCGGCAACCGTAGGGATGGGTGAGCCATCAGCGCCAGAGCGTTCTTCGGAAGATGTGGAACGACGAGGTGCCTTGGAGGTTGAAGTCGGAGAAGTGGAAAAATTGTCTGTGTCGACAGCGCTCGTTTTAGCATCCGCAGCGGCACGTAACTCCTCAGCCTCCATTTCGTATTCAACTTCGTAAAGAATCTCAGGCCATACCACCACATAGGCAAAAGTACAGAGCTGGGTCACCCAGCCACGGCGCATGAGCCATGCTAGCATAAGGAGGTATGTGGGACGGTGGGCCTTAGAGGGTGAGAATTGTTTGTAAGGCCGAGGAGTTTGTGAGAGCTCTGCAAGAAAATTGGGAAAGGGAGGTGCAAGTGGAAAGGCTCGCTGCCACTCAAGGGTATCAAGGGGTAGACGGGTCAGGTCGCAGTTGGGGGAGAGGATATACTGGTCTCGGGCGTGAAGGGGAGGAATAGCGATGGCGCGTCGCCAGAAGATAAAGTGCTGGGCATATTTACGGACCTGGCCAGACGTCAGGATGTTGCCATGGCCAACTTGGTAGAACCTAATGAATGAGAGTGAGTAAGTGCAAGCAGAATTACAAATGACCAAGGATGGAGACTTACGACATGGTTGGTTTGGAGAGTCGAACAAATTCTACCATTGAGGCTGTAGTAGGATCGGGATCCGTTTGTAACTCAGCGATGATCTTCTTCTCATCGTCGGTAAGCAGAAGCGCAAAGTTCCGGTCCAGGAATCCTGGGTCTTCTAGAGCGTCCTGGCTCATGAAAGTGTTGGCAGTGGTCAACCAGAGGCCGCGCTGGGATCCTTCCTCGCCCTGGGGAAGATCATCAATGTAAAAGGGAACCGGGATCTGGACCGAGGGTGTAATGGCACCAGCGGCAGTGTCAAGATGCAGAGAGGCAATCTTATTCTGCGACACTGCCTCGTAGACGTCGTGCATGGCGGCAGCTAATGATGAGCTTTGAATAATCTCCCTCCACAAGACGCTCATCTTCTTACCTAACATGAGTTGTCAGTATTGTGTCGACTATACCTAAGAGGCATTCATATCTACTCACGCTCCTCACGAGCTTTGTCTTTGGCGACTAAAATGCGCTTTGATTCCTTCCAGACAAACTCGCTATGCTGCTGGCTGTACTTGAGAGCCTTGCTTACTTTCTTGATGATGTGATCATACAAAGACTCTATCAAGTCTTTGACCTCATTGCTATCTGGGTCCAGGATAAAGACGAGATTGAACATGGTCATTGAACTGCGCTTCTCGTCCTTCTCTTCCTCCTCTTCCTTTTTCCCATCCTTTTCCTTGACAGGCTGCTCAGTACCCTTAGCACTGCCGGAGGCTTCTTGCTCATGGGAAGCAGTCGGCTCATCGGTGTAGGCTGAACGTTTGTCAGACTGTGTAGTCTTCTTGGGTTTCTTTGGTTTTTTCCATTTCCCATTTTCCGGAACATGTATGGGATACGATACGCAATAGAGAGGATCCAGGGATAGTTGGAATAGGCGTTTGTGATAAGGGCGAGCCGGAGTTAGGATGCCGGCGAGATCGCGAGAGGGAAAGCCAGCTACACGTTCCCAGGGAACGATCTGAGATCCAGACTCGGTGACAAAGTGGTCATCGGGATTCTGCCCTTGTTTAGGTAGTGGTGTGTTGTTGGTGACATCGGTACTACCTTGCTGAAGACGCTCAAGCAGAATATCTTCTACGTCGCCAGCACCGGATCCTGATCCTGACCCCGATCCAGACCCGGAGCGAGAACCGGGCGGCACCTGGGCGGGATAATGAAAGACAAACGCAGGACCATCACGAGAGCGGTTGATGACGAGGGCAACGGCGAGTAAGTTATCGCTGTTGATAAAGGGTGCTGCCATGACGGCGCAATCCCATGATAGTCTCGTTAGGTCTCACGGGTGCTTCCGCTGTATTCCTACAGTATGTGCTCCTTGGATAGTACCGCTGCTGTTGGTGTCGCCTGTTCAGTGATACACTATCAGTCGCATCAAGTTCAGTGATAAGGCATGGCCAGCTATTACCAGAGGTCGCCCAATGATGGCAGCTGCAAGGTCAAGGTGTGGAGATGAACCGACAGCTCGCTCACAGCACAGTAGTGCCGCTGAAGAAGGATCGGATTGAGAGGCTGAGAAAACCTACGCCACAATTTCTAACAAGCGGGGGGCGGGGGAAGGTGTGAGGGTGTGAGGGTGTGAGGCTGGTGAACGGGTGCCCTGATGTGGCTCCCTTCCAGCTCAGTCAAATGGGCTCGTGCCTTTTTTTCTCAGGGGCGATGGCGGCACTGGCCTTCCTTCTCATTGACCACGGGGATCGGAAGGCGCCTGGACACTAACAGACTGTGGCAGGGTAGGCTCACAGGGGGTCCATCCATCAGCGAGACGTCGGATAGAAGATTAACAGGCTTTTTCTTTTCTTTTCTTTTTTCTTGTGTTCCCCTGCAGTTGCTTCTAGAATACAGAGTATCTATGAATGAACGAGTGCTTAGCAGTGGTGTTTCGTATCGATGTACACTGCAACAAGCGGACTGCATGTGCATGGTATGAATGTGAATATGCTTTAGAAATAATTAAATGAAAACTACGTTAAGTAAAATCTGTGTTGGAAGAGGAGTAACGTAAAATTTAGCTCATGGATTTTACTAGGAAATGTCCAACTACCTATCGAGGTAGAAAAAAGGAGGCTAGAGACGGGGATTGTTTGAATTTTCACTTTTCCTTCCTTCCTTCCTTCCTTCCTTCCTTCCTTCCTACTTACCTACAAACTAAATAGATAGACCGACTGCAAATTCATAGTTTAGCCTATCGATATCGATTCGACCTTTTAACTTGATCCATTGTCTTTACCTCTGCTAAGGTACAATACAGTACATTCCGAGCATATTCCTCTGTTAACGTCTAGGATGATGATAAATACTACGCCAGAATAGCCTGTTTATCGGTGGCGAATAGGGAGCAACGAAGGACGCGAATCATGGAATAACATCCAAAGCTGAAGAATCTCCCCTTGGTACACGGGATAATCTGAGACTTGAAAATTACTCAACAGAATAGACAATTCCCTCCCCAACACAATCTCTTTTATCGCCTTGTCATCTTTCCACTTTCCCACATCACGCTTATTGTGGTGTAATGTAATTTCGAAGGGTCTGTGTAATACCGTCGATAACCCTGTTGGATACCGACGTACCCATGGGCCATCTGTACAATGCAAGCACAAGCTGATAGGCGAATCAAACCCACTTAATGCTCTTTTTTATTTTCCTTGACCTATTTTCGGACTCATTTGAATAAATCTGACCTGAAAAGGGTCTCCTCTTTGTCGAAATTCGCAACCATTATCCACTAAATCAATTACCCAGCAGCAATTTAGCACTCGACCCCAGCACTTCCACTCAACTGTCTTGCTTAGCTGCCTCGTGTTCGACATGTGATTGCGATCCAGTCCCCTCGTTTTCCAGGCCTGAACCCTGATCTGTAAATTCATACTGCGGAAGTCATTTCATCATGCTAAATTGATCTGCATTTTAGACTGCCCTCGTGTCCTTTCACTTGAGCTAAACGCCCCCAAACAGAGAGGGGGAGAAGGGACAGACTGCTCTCGTGAGCAATGAGGCACAGACACGAAGCATCTTTCTCATGTACTGTTTCTCCAACTGCTACAGCCCTACCTAAATAGTTTGCGTAATGCTTGCTTTACTTCTGTTCTCCCATCACACAGCAACATCACATCGATTCACTGTAACTTACCCTAATTCGCAAATCTTCGCACAATCCACCCACCGCCGCCATCAGTGGTATCAATGCAAACAAAAGTTCATCTTCTAGGATAAATTGTGGCGGCAACGGACTTCACATGGTCTCGGCCGTCTATTTTACTGGACTGGCCCACTCTCCTTTCCCTTTTCCCTTTCGTACGCCCACAAAACCGAAAAAAATCCCCCCCCGAAACCAAACCCAACCCAACAGCCGTTTTCCTTGTCCGCCTTTTCAAGCCTCTGTCGTTTTCCTTTCCATCTCCTTAACGCTACTGGAAAGGCAATAGGTCGTGTGCTTCATCCTTTCAACTTACCTTCTATCTGACCCCTCCCCACGTCCATTATTCTTAACCACTCTCTCGTCTGTCTTCGTG
>JABGLY010000704.1:0-23602 GCA_013623525.1 Fusarium dimerum
TATGGGTAGAGAAAAGGGAATATTTGTGGGAGAGTAGGGGGATAAAAGAATGGGGGAAAGGAGGGGGGGGGGGGGAGGAAGCGGGAAGCAATAAGTCAAATCCAAGCTGTCAAAGAGTTGGACAAAAGGTGGTTGGTTTATTCAACGGTACTCGGTTAGAAGGTGGTTTTTGACTAATGCTGCCTGGACCACGGGTATGGAGTATGAATAGAAGCCCTCGACCCGATCTTGCAGGTGGGTTGAGAGAGAGATCGTTTCGGTTTCAGCGCTATGACAGTTTCTCTTTGTCCAGATGGAAGCTGGTTGGATTGATGAGGTGGTATGGTAGGTAGACAAAGAAGAAGGAAGAAGAGAAGCAGTAGAGAGATATCGAGTGTATTGTCATGCAAGTCAACAAAAGACGCTAGGCCGGAAAAGGAACCCTATCTCCCTTCTTGTCTTCTGTTCCATGTCATGACATCTCACTGGGAAGGAGCGAAAAGCATTGGAACACAGGCAGGTACGAATGGATAATTCCGTGGGAGAACTACCTGAGAAGTCCCATCTCTACTATACAACCATCTTGGGTTAAGCAGCTTGTGGTACTACAGGTATATCATTAGTAACAATAACAATAATAACAGTAATAACTACAATGAGTATTTCTATGGAAAAAAAAAAAATGGAAGAAAGGCACCTCTTCAACTTTCCGAGCCAAGCCCTTCCACAAACAGACGGCCCTACCTCCGAGCCCATTCTCCCACATCGGACCCTTGCTCCGAGGTCGCATCGTACAGCAACCGCCGATTCGGAGTTTCGCCCATCCTTTCAAGCATCCCCCCAAAACCAGGATAACTTATGGTGAGACCAGTTACTTACCAGAGTAATTAATTACAAATCATCTGCGGTTCTTATATACAACCTTAACTGCTCTTTTCTTTGATTCGCTCATCTCCACTACCTCTGCTTCATCATGTTTGGTCTGAGACGCACAATGGCCAATCTGGCACCCCAGGCTTCATCCAGCCTCAAGCAGGCCGGTAAGGTCGTTTGTATCGGCCGCAACTTTGCGTATGTCAATTGAGCCTCACCTGCACGATTAGTCCTCGATCAACTCTCGCTAACAGCACCAGGGAGCACATTGCTGAGCTGAACAATACCAAGCCCAAGCAGCCCTTCTTCTTCCTCAAGCCAACCTCCTCGATTGTCCTCCCTGGCGAAGGGCCCGTCCTTCGACCAAAGGGTGTTAACATGCACTATGAGGTCGAGCTAGCTCTCGTTATTGGCAAAGTGGTCCGAGACCTTCAGGCCAACGACACTCAGGGCGCTCTGGATGCCATCAAGGGTGTGTTCATCTTCTTTCATATCTTTGACAGCCTATTCTTCTTTGTTGTCATGGCCCCTTCAAAGAATAACCAGCACTGACACCACCATGTAGCCTACGCTATAGCCATTGACATGACCGCTCGTAACGCCCAGGATGAGGCAAAGAAGAAGGGTCTGCCCTGGGATATTGCCAAGGGCTTTGACACCTTTTTGCCCATGAGCAACATCATCTCTAAGGCGTCCATCAGCAACCCTCAGGATGTTGAGTTGTTCCTCAAGGTCAATGGCGAGACTAAGCAGCAGGGTTCAACCAACTTGATGATTTATCAGATCCCCCGAATTCTGAGCGACATCTCCAAGGTCATGACTCTGCAACCCGGCGACATTGTCCTTACCGGTACTCCTGCTGGTGTTGGCCCTGCCGTGCCTGGTGACGTTATCGAGGCTGGCGTGAGAGTTGATGGTAAGGAGCTTAAGGAGGGTAGCATCGAGATTCCTGTCGAAGAGTCACCCAGCTCTTATGTCTTTGCCGAGACTTGATTTACAGAGCAAAGATAAATATTTATAATAATAAAAAAGATTATGCCACATCAGGAAACGTGTACTATACATAAATTTTTAGGACAATTTTGTAGAAGGAGAATATCGACATTTCCCTTCCAGCTCAGAAATCCCTCATCTCTTCAGGTCATGCTTCAGCGCCCAACTTTTTCAACATCTCATATCTTATGGCACTAGATACACATGATGATCTTGTAAATTACACTTCCACTCAAGCAAGGTTGGGGTCCTTGATGCTTCCGGGCTTTGGTGCCCAATCCGCCAAGGAACCGCACTTCCCGCACGTTCTCTTGCTCTCGTCACCTTTAAAGTCCTCGACAGCAGCCTTGATCTGCGTCCCCAAATCAGTGCAGTGGAAGGCAGCCTCGTGAACGATCTCGCCACATGAAGTGCAGTACCAACGCATGCGGTCGAGGGAGCCCTCGGGACGACGCTGCTCGAGAACAACACCGACAGTGTTGGCGAAGCGGACGGGGTTGTGAGGTGTGTTGCCGGGGAGGAGGAACATGTCGCCCTCTCGGATGACTATATCACGGAATTTGCCTTCATCGACTACTTTGAGAATCATGGCACCCTTGTATTGATAGAACCATTCAGGTGTCTGGTTAATGTGGTAGTCTGTGCGGGCGTTGGGTCCGCCAACAATCTATACACACTCAGTAAGTTGTGATAGCGTGAATGGTGGACAGTTGTTCAGATTACCATAACGCTAAAGTCATCGTTGTAGACGCAGAAGTTGTTGATAGGAGGCTGCAGGAGATGAGAGTTCTCTTCAAGCCTGGGAGATGTCGTTGATGAATATGGATATTTCCTTACTGAGTGTCATGGTTTGTTTGACTCACCATTTGGGAAGATTGATGGGTGGTGCGAGCATCTTCGTATAGCTACTAGTTGTTCTCAAGAGGTGAAGATATATGATGAATGATATAGGATATAAATAAGCTTAAGCTTTGAATACCAGGGATGACTGAAAAAGAGACGATATGCAGATCTTGTCGTAGTGTAGGTAAAGCAGTAAGTAACGGGGAGTCACAAGAAAAGAGAGTGGATGCTCTGATATACTTCCCTACAATACCTCTACAACAGTGCATTTATCAGCGCCGCTCTACAGCTCATGATTACCTACACAATCTCATCTCACTGGGAGAGATACTACCGAACACTACGTTATACCATTTAGAAAGAAACTAGAATGCGGGGATAAGCAAGAACTTTTATGACAGTATAAAAGACCTCCTACACACCGTAATGCTTGTCAATTTTCTTTTTAATTAGTTCTTTTTCGTTTACTTCATCTCAGAGCATTCCATACTGAGTGAGAGCTCATGACCCCCTCGCCCAGCTCCTCCCCCGCAGCCCCACGATAGTGATAGCTGCTGGAGGGTAGCGCTGATGTGTGTACCTAAGTAGTACTTACCTTTGCACTGTTTCTGTGGTGACAATACAAGTACTCAGAAGTCTCCCGAGTCATCCGACACAAGTCTCGTGGTTATCACCCTCTGAAACCGTCCAGACCAAGGTCCCCCCTTAAAGCTGCAACCTACGATTGGTCCTTTCTTCTCCCGCTGCGCACGTTTGAGCGTGTTCTTGAACGTTTATCAACGAAAAAAGCATTCATCCAACTCCCTTCAACGCCAACGTTCTCAATCTCCTATCTTTCTCGAAACTGACGACTAGATCCGGAAATCACTCGCTCAAATCTACAAACTCTTCTTCACGATGGATCACGACCACATGAATCACGCTGGGATGGATCACGGTCACGGCGGTATGGACCACGGCGATGGAGGTATGCACGACATGTGTAGCATGAACGTGAGTCCCCCTCATCAAACACGACATGAACAAACATAAATGAGTGGAGGAGCAAGAACACATGAGGCTCAAACTATTTCATGACAGATGCTCTTCACTTGGGATACCACCAACCTCTGTATCGTCTTTCGTCAATGGCACGTCCGTTCGACCACTTCCCTCATCTTCTCCCTTCTCGCCGTGATACTCCTGGCTACCGGCTATGAGGCTCTCCGATCTGTATCCCGTCGCTATGAGGAATCTCTTGCCAAGAAGGTTCAAGCGCTGCCAAGTAAGCTCGATGAATCCAACCCTTTCTTTTCTCTTTCCTTTCCGTTTCATATCCTTCAGAGATACTACCAATCTTTGACCCCTTCACCCATTGCTCCCCAGCAATGATGTGCATATTTGCTAAGTCTGCCCACGAGGTGATGTTCCTGTTACTGAGACGACTCCCTTCCTCCCAGGGCAAAACCAAGATGCCGCTGATCAGCGAGCCCACATCATCAAAGCCGTCCTGTACGCGCTACAGAACTTTTACGCCTTTATGCTGATGTGAGTCCATACGCCCGCCATACACCACACGCCATGACCTGGACCGCACTGATAGACTTATGCTAAACAATGTATCCTAGGCTCATCTTCATGACATACAATGGTATTTCCCCCCTTTCTGTTTGCATCGATTCCAGAGACATCTGTTATTTACTAATATCTCCTCCAGGCTGGGTCATGGTCGCTGTCTCTCTGGGTGCATTTGTTGGTTATCTCTTGTTCGGACATAGAACGTCGGCTACCAAGGATAACGCATGCCACTGAATAGGGCTGTTCATGATCTGTTAACTCACCATGCAGGATTCACTCAGTATACTTGCAAGATGAGCGAGAACGTACAAACTTGAAGGATTCCCAGAAGCTGATACCTATATCACTGAATACACTGAAACAAGCACACCAAGAATACCTATCTGTATCGTGTACTCTATAATGCTTGATATTCTAGAATGTCTACATCTTGGCAGCCTCATTACCCTCTCCATCCTTCTTTGGAGGAGGGTCATCTAAATCTCCCAGCTCAGCCGCATGCTTAATGATCGCCTCATCGCCGTAGTCATCATTATGCTCCATCTCAGGTTCCTCCCCGTATCCCAACCTCGCTGCATCCACCAGCATCCTCGCCGTCATGCCCCATACCTTGAATCTACCCTCCAGCTCCGCCTCCTCCTCAAGCTTCTCTGCCAGTTTAGCCTGAGCATCCTCGGACTTTTGTCGTGGCTTGGACACGTTCTGGTTGTTGACGGGCACGTAAAAGTTGTGGACACGCCATGGATGGTCCTTCCAGGAGTGCCACCAGCCATCATACCAGTGTCCTCCTGGTAGGGTCTCGCCTGGCGCAGGAGGTAGATCCTTGATCTTGAGGAAATTGTAGAAGGGGGCGCTGAAAACGGCGGCGACTTCCCGGGCGTCGAGCTTGGGGATCATGACCTCGTCAACCACAGGTGCCGGGTCATTAGCCTGGCGTCGATCTGCGTGAAGAAAAGCAACGCAGGGACGGACAATGAGATGGGTCCTCGCAAGAGAAGGAGGTAGACAGCATAGATGTTCAATGCGGAATGGCTTGGGTAGTTTGCTATCATCCATCGGAAGGCCAATCTCCTCCCATGCTTCCCGTCGAGCAATCTGAACTATGCGTGACAAGGTTAGCTGGAATTCCTGTTTCTCTCAATCGATTCGGACAAAGATAGATCACTTACAGGGCGTCTCCTCAGTACTGTCAGCCTTCCCACCGGGGAACGCCGCATGGCCCGAGAAACTTCTCAGACTCGCAGCACGCATCGTGATGACGACCCGGAGGTCGCCTCTCTTATCCGCATACAGCAATATCAGAACCGCTGCTCGCTTCCGAGCTGACAGACCATCCCATAGAGGGAAGGGGGGTGGCTTGTAGGCTCGAAGACGAGATACGACAGCCTTTGTTGATTTTCATGTTAGCGTGTGCCCAAATGATGCATGAAAGAAGGAGAGAATATGAAACAAAAACAAAGATAAAACAAAGAGATGCAAGAGATGCAAGAGATGCAAGAGACGTAGGACGAATGAGGGCACTTACAGCAGATATAGAATTCAAGGGAGACATGGTCAAGGCGTCATAGTACAAAGACTTTTCGCCGTGGTTGACCCAGTCTTGTCGTTGGGCGGCTTCTTTAATACTCCTCTGAAGTGTCTCTACGTCAGACTGGGTAATAGGATCCTCGACCAATCCAGTGTTGGGCTTAGATTCATTAATCTCCGGGGTATATTCGCTGACGGCGTTGTAGACCATGATGTTCACGTTCTCCCCCTTTGCCTTTGTCATTGACCTCTATTTCCCTATCCTCACTTGCTCTCTTCCTGTCTTCCTATTCTTACCGTACCTAGCAGGCTAACTTAATGCTTATTCAAGACGATGGATCGGTCTCCCCCCGAGGTGATTTGTAAGATGGAGGCTGGCAAACTTGATGGTCAACGTAAATTGATAATGCGGGAGAAGAATGACAGCCTCGGGCCGGTACGCGACGTGCGGTTGAAGGCGGGTTTTCTATTTCTAGTTTGGGCTTAGATTGATCGGACAGGCAGAAAGCATCTGTGGGGGTGGGGGAAGTAGACGACGACTGAAATGAAAGGAATATCATGCCAGCGGGGGGTGTTGGAATTGATTATCATATCATCATCATCATCATCATCATCATCCTTTATTTACCCTATCAATGGCTTACTACGATAATCACTTTAGCGAATGAATTTTTCTTAGACTATACACTAACTTGCCAGTTTGATCATTTGGTCATTACAACTGCTACCTGTGGTATATCTATTTCGTCCGAAGACGAACACACACATGTCAACACATCATGCCTACATCAACACCTCTCGAGAAAGTCCTATTCAATTGCTGACCCAGTCTATAAAATGCCAGATGCACATTATTATCCCAGTCATGTGGAAATAAAAGTTCAGATAAACAATTGACAATGATCGCCAGGTATGCAATATCAAATCATCACTGTTCCATTATCCTCTTCTCGAATCACCCTGATACGACCCCTCAGCTCGTTTCTTCTCTTTTCCTCACGCGAGGTCTGCATCGTTCGCGCCCCATCCCGTGCGCTGTGGATCAGCTCCTTTACTTGATCACCTGTCCTGCTAAGTATGCGTGGTTGCTGTAGTCGGCCTGGGTGTCGTGGTGGAATACGGGGCGCCTCCGAACAGGACTGGTCATCGCTCTTGCGGACAAAGAAGTCCTTGATAACTCCTTTCACGTTGCTGTTGTTGTCGTCGTCATCCTCTTCGTCATCCGTTACTTCAAACACGCTGCGTGGTGAAGACTCTGTGCTCGCTTCGACTGCCGCGGCAACGGCCGGTGTGGATGAGAGCTTCCGAGGAGTGCTTGCCACTACTTGAGATGATAGACTGGAGCGTTTCGATACCGAAGCCCCCCGGCCTTTGTGAAAGAGCGACTTAGCCGAGAGGCTGAAGCGCCTGGGGGTGTCGCTCCGCGAGCGTGCTCGATCAGGGGTCAAGCCGGCAGCCGACTGGCGCCTGTCCGAGTTGGCCAGACCCGTTGCGATACGGTGATATTCATCCGCAACCTCGATGTCACTGAAGTAGTTATATGATGTGCTTGCTCGCCAGTTTATTTCCCCTTTAAGGAACGGATCTTGGAAGTCGGGAACTGGCTCTAGTGGATTGGCCGTACAGCTCGGCTGTCTGGACTTGGTCACTTTAAGTGATGACGAGCGCCGGATAGGCTGACAAGATCTTGAGGCTACCGAGCTTCGATTGCTGGCCATGCTGCCATAGTCCGACTCCAATGGAGGAATGCTTCCTCCCGAATATCTTGACGAGCGGCGATGCATGTCCTCAGCTTCGTCCTCGTCAACGATGATGCTCATTAAAGGATAGCTATAGTCGTTGTTGAATGCGCTGTGTTGAAGTGTTCGTTGTTTTGTCTCAGGGGAAGCTGTTCTATGAGGAGACAAGGTGCCGCCGATGTCTGTATCGATGTCGTGACCCATCAGTTGCTGTATCTTTTGCGATGCCCGACGCTCTCGAAGGGCAGTGCTCGATATGCTCATGCGTGCGGCCTGCTTTAATGAGATAGATCGATGAATATTAATGGGAGGCTGCTGTGGGAGTTCTTGTGGATTGTTGCCAAGACCGGAAACCTTTGGGAATATGCTCAGTCTTGGTGCTGTTGGATGTGTCGGCCTTGATGTACTTCTTTGTGGAATTGGCGGCGATTGTAATAGTGGCTGCGAATGATAAGAATACAAGTCACAGGGTGGCAGGGACACCTCCAAGCCGCCCGATGAGTGTGCATAACTTGTCATGATGAAAGAAGAAACCCGTGCGCTCTATGAGCGAGGCACACGAACTGAGTGTGAGGGTGTAGGCGTTTGTCGGTGAATTGCTGTCAATAATGAATCTACGACTCGTGATTTGAATAAGATGGGGTGTGCCAGTTGAAAATCGTCTCTTCCCGCTGCTGATGCTGTTTTAGAGGACAATAGCTGTGAATACCGACCCGAATATAACAAGATATGTCGTCGCTTTCCTTTGTTCCTCGTGGTCGGACGACTGCAGCCTTGATTTCCACCCAGAATCACAAGAAAATGGCAATTTGTGCGCTACCGCCAGGTGTTGTCGTTGTGCTTGTCGAGGTAATGTGATCGTACGCGGTTCGCTATTTCACAGGTATACACAGATTATGACAGACTAAAGACAGATCACTAGCATCTTGCTTCCAGAATCTGTCCCGCATGTAACATCGAGTAGAGGTGCTTGGAGTCACCGACTGCGACATGCAAACTTCTTGTATGAACATACTGTGACCCAAAGTTTGACCCATCGCCGTCCGTCAGTGGCTGCCCATAGTAAGTGGAAACTTGGGTAGATCCATCACAATCCCCTTTGGGTACACTGAGGCCCAAATGCCATGTGGCGGGAGGCTTGAGTCTAGGCTCGCCTCGATGAGTGAAGAGAATGGTCAAAGTTGGTGTCTAACATTCCAGTTGCGAGAACTATGAGCAAGACCCTGGAAGCTTGCGTAAGACGTGCCTGCCAATCTTAGACCATCCCAAGTGCTGCGAAAATGATGCCGCGGACTGTTTGAATAACCTGCAAGTGTCAGGAAACGATTTGCCGTCGTCGCAGCCCGACAAGAGTATCGATGCCATTGCCATCGTTGGGAAACCCTGCGGCCACTGACGGCAGAGTCTTGTTCAACCTGACGATGGCTTTGTGGAACCTGAACGACGCCGTCCATCACATCCAGCATTTGGCGTTCGCTAGTGGTGACCAAGGGATTGGCGTCCATCCCGAAGCGTCCACATCAAAGCTGGGACTTCCGGGTCGTCCGACTCAAGAGGCATGGCCCCGTCTCCTTTCGGCTAAATTGCGTCGTCTGGGAGGAAAGTAAGTTTTAAAGATAGATGAATCAGCCCATATTGCATCAATCTTGAATATTCTCGAACTTTTCGGTTTGTCGGTCAGTCATTGCAGACGTCGGATTACCACAAAGTTGGAACACCATTTAGATAGACAACTTGGAAGCCGTCATGTACGGCCCATCGACATGTCCGGGGAATGGCGAAGTGATGGTTTGAAGTGTCATGAAAGATATGCTCGCGGTGTTGCGAGCAGCCTGCCATCCAGACCGGGATGGACTCTGTTTCATTATGTTCCCCATCTATATGGCAATACCAAACGCCCACCAATATAGCTCCTTATACAATGCCCAAAGGCCACATTTGTGCCCACCCATGACAAGACTACTCGTCATCGTCGTCTTTGCCAGAGTAGTTGCCTAACAAGATATCATCAACCCCAAGACCTGTTGAAGAATTTCTAATCCATTCAGTTTCAACTCGGAAGAAAATCCAAACCCATCTCCGGAACACCTCAAGAAATTCGATGAGAAAGATGCCACTTTCAGAGTCACCCAACTTGCCCAGGCGGCCGTTCAGTCTCATGGCCCATGTGCACCTCAACATCAAGTCCATGCCAATCACGACATAGTACAAGGTGACTGGTCTGAAAACCAGTCGGTCCCGTAGCCCAAAAGGATGAAGTGGTGATTCGCGCTCCTTTTTCGAAGAAAACAGAGTCAAATCCCAATCCTTGGCCACGTCCCAGTAGAACGAGTAGAGAGAGTTGACCAGCACTGCCGCAATCCATGCCTTATAGATCGTTGCCTTGGTTGCAGGGTCCTCGGCTGATCTTTGCATGGCATTTGTAATGAGCACTGGGAATGCAGTGGCATATTTGAGTGCGTTGGCCAAGTGCTGTCCGCCCCATCCGGTAGATTCTTTGAAGGGGGCTCTGCGAACACGTCCATATTCAATCAAACACTGTCGAAAACGAATCAAACTCGGCAGCGCCATGATAAGAGGAACAATCACTGTTCCGCCGCAATCCCGATCGGGTCGTTTCGTTGAGGAACCATCAGGCGCAGAGAACATGCAAATGGTGATGAAAAGGTCCCCAAACACTCTGGCGTAAGAGGTCAGAACATCGGCAAGCAGGATATCACCGAATTTTCCATCTTGTGCTTCAGCTATACCTCCAATGCTGACACGTCGCAACGTAGCCAAGAACCTTCTCCTCCCGCCAGTAGGAAGCTTCTTTAAAGGGATTACAAAGATGGCGACCAAAGCAGACAGATATCCCAACGGCATCCAGCCATGGTCAACAACGCGCGAAGGATCGCCTCTCGTCAATAGCCAGAATAATGTTATCGAGCCCCCAAAAAGTATGGAGAGAGCCGTCGCTAGGCGGTACGTTGAGTGGTGGTGAGGGATGTGATGCTGCGACGATCGACCGGGATATCGAATAAGTGATGGAACATCAATGTTGCTGAGGTAAAGACAGTGAAGGTTAACGCCCCATCCCCAGACAGCTGCCAAAGATTAGCATCGACAATTCACTTTCAAAGCTTGTCCTGTCACCAACCTAATGTTATTATGAAGCCAACTCGATATGGCAAGGGGAAAGCTAGGCTGAAGGAGTCAAGCCCAGGATCAGCAGCCGGGTTGTCAACCATTGAATCGACTAGTCATAGGATAGATGATAGATGAATGGGAAAATGGAGCTTCTCGACTGAGGCGGAGACCTGGAGAACAGATTCATCAAATGAGCGACTGATGTTGTTTGTAGGAAAAGAAAAACAGAGAGTCAGGAAATGGCTGATTGCAATATTCTAAGCTGTCCTGAACACGAAAGTTCAGGAAGCGGGTCCTTTTCCAGGGGCACTTTACACGACTATCAGGAACAATAAACAACGTCAGAAAGCGCATTGAGCCACAGCCAGGAGCCACAGCACCAGCCACGGAACTGATGCTAGATCGAAGGGGCATTGCGAGATCGCTCAGCTCAGAATATATGTGGTTCCGAGTGTTTTCATAAACAGTTTTCTTCCAAAGGCCAACCGCTTAGCTTGAGGCTTGCTCTGTATTTAATCTCTAGCAATTTATCATGTTATCTTTCGATTTTGTGAGCAGGTTGGCCACAATCAGGACAGAGCATGAACTGGCTCCAATATCGGATGAGAGAATACGATTTCTTCAGAGTAGCCCAAAACAAAATATGCGGGGAATCTGACGACTGAAAAGTTGAATTTTCGTACAGGAATGCACTGATGCTGTGCTTGAACCGTGGCGTAGTCGCCTTGAGGCTGAGTTGGGAGTACTAATAATAGACTACCTAAGGTAGCCTAGGAAATGTCTCTCATGCCTTCTCATGGGTTGTCACCGATGATCTAGATGAACTAAAAAGATTGGTCACAGTTACGACCACTACATTGTATGGCTTCCAGATGTAGCTGGATGCAACATCAGACGGAAGATGAGCGGCCGTGAAAGTGCATTGGGCATTACCTTGCATACGGAGTAATAAGTGTTGGGTATTGCATTCAATCGTGCATATATAGAAGGTCAGGATAGGCCAGGTTGGACGTGCACTAACAAGCGCTTAGTTTTGGACGATGTATGGATAGACAGAAACCCCAACAGCAGTGCTTCGGTTTCAATAAGTCATTGCATAGAAAACTGTCGGGGTTAAATCGAGTTCAAGTTGACGACGACAACGGGACGTTCTTGCGTAAGCTGCTAATTAATTCATAGACTCGGATGCCATAGAAAACATCTAGAACTTGGGTTTTAGGCCTGTCGAGACTGGGAGGAAACAGGCCAACCCTGGTCAATCAACCCTGGCCCTCCTTCCGTAAGGGAAAAAAAAGAACAAACAGTCTGGGCTGTGAGTTGGCCACAAGCTGAGGTCTTGGTGCGTAATCCGATGCTAGTGTATCTCAAGCCATGAGCTAGATTCATGGTTGTTGTTTAATGATCGATCTGATAGACACTTGGCACATGTCCACCAAAGGAGTATTTGATCGTTGCGCACCCATCGAATTGCTATTTCTTTGCGATCGTTCATTCTTCTTTTCCCAGTCACTCTAAAACGGTGTCTATTTGGGGAAGAATATCAAGCATAACAAAGATTACTCCCCCCTGGTCACTTTTGCAATTCAGATAACCGTCTTGCATCCGACATTAGGTGAGACTCTTGGGTGCGATTACTCCTTCCAAAACTCCTACCGCAAGGTATCCTTGTCGCTCTTTCCCCTTTGTGGGAAATTCAGCTCCCGCTCTCGCTCGCACTTTCAGCAATCAGCCACAAGAAAAATACCTACCTACCAAATCCATCTCAGAGGCCACCTACCAAATACGACGGGAACCTGTGAGGAGAAAGAGACAGGGAGCGCCCGTCAGCTCCTGAGGCGTGCGATAGAAAGAGCCAACCTACCTACTCGTACCTTGGTTGGTAGGGTCTCGGCTTACCACTAAAAATCCTCCCTCACCAGCGCTTTTGTTTTGTCTCAACCAACGGTTCCTGCGACCATACTCTCGCCATTTCACCTTCTACTCCTAATAATCTTGTTTTGACATGCTCTTTGGTTGATTCCGTTGAAGCGTCATGGACGCCTCGACGACCGAGGCTCGTCGTTCGAGCATAGAAAAGTCACCCCTTGTGTCTCCGTCCTTCGACAGCCTTCCTGACGAGATCATCGAACAGTGAGTATACGCTCTACCTTTGCGGCTATCATGTTTGGCGTGCTCTAGTTATTATGGAACTTGCGACTGCAATAAAACTATACTGAAAGTCTATCGCTGTTGTTGGCGTTGGGAATAATGTTTTCTTTTCCGCGATCCTTCTAATTTACTGACAACTTGTGCCTCAATTCCATAGGATCTTGCAAGCGACAGACTCAAACGGTTTCGCATCTCTTGTTCTACTAAACCGCAAATGGCGATCCGTCTCCCAACGAGCTCACCTTTACTCATTGCATCTCTCAAATTGCCCCTCATATTCGGCCAGCCATACTGCTCTTCCACCATCCGACGAACATGACCTCCCTAAGCTACGACGACTCTTTGCCCGAGAAGTCAAGCGGAATCTTTTCCATGCATACCTGCGCCCCAACGAAACGACAATAAAGCTCATATCTACGTCTATCAGCTCTTCGTCATGTCCTGGTGGCGAGGGCATGCAGTACAATGCATCGCCGAAAGGTCATCAGCTTCTGGCGTATAACTCAGCTAGGATATACGTGATAGATGTACGAAAACGAGAAGCGGGACTTGGGGTGCAGAGGGAATTCAAACTTTTGAGACGCCCAGTTTCGGCCTGCATTAACGATAAGGCAACACTACTCGCAGTTCTCTCTACCGAAATGCAAGTAGACCTATACGATCTCGAACAGAAGCCTCCTCGCCGAACACGGTCCATTATCCTCGATAACACCCCAAGAGCAATTGCTCTGTCTCCGTGCGGATCCGTTCTTGCTGCTGCGTATGAAGGAGGCATCGAAGTCTCGTCTATCAAGTCTGATGCCCTTCCGACCGACCGACGCGCCGTCAAATGTGACGGCGTTGACACCTTAGCGTTTTCATTCGATGGCACTCAAATCCTGGGTTCTACCGTCCAGTCACCTATCCCCAGCACTGTCATAATCACGGCACCATATTACGATCCGGGTAGTCATATGGCTGATGATAACCTCAGTCCTCTTTGGACAACATCTATCCTTTTCCCAAATACCAGCCGTGACTGCAGTCATGCTGTACTGCTGCAGGACGGAAGTGAGGAAGAGGCGGTTTGGAGTTTCACATATGACCGGAGCTTTGAGACGTTTCGTGCCGTGCGGATCGACGACCTGAGAAACGGAACTACGTACTTTACTGGGCCGGTCCCGAGTGCTGCCTCGCAAGCTAAACTGCTTCCTTCAACACTTCCAGCGGCTACGTATCGTGGTGAATTAGTCTCAGCCGGATTTCATGGGAAAGAAATATGGATTTATGGTATTCCAGAGGATCTAGATGCAGTACCCGACCCAGCAATCTCAACAATTGATAACACTTCGAACGTTAGAAGACAAAATAGTACTCATAGTGGTGTCTCTCGACGGCTCTCGTCAAGAGCTCAGGAGCGTGAAGGCGACCGGGTGCCCCAATGGCAGCTTCTGTGCGATCAGCAGAGAAACAACGTCGTCCCAGGCCACAAGATCGCTGAGTTAACAGAAGTGAGATCGATGAGGTGGGTTGCTGGATTCGGCACGTCATCTCAGGAGAGACTTGTACTCACGGCGAGAGGAGTGGGAGCACCACGGCTGATAACTGAAGAAGAAGACATGGATTTTGTCGACGGCGGTAGAGTGGTCTTGTTGGACTTTGATTACGGCATTCACAACGGAACCAAGACTGAAATAACTATTGAAGTGGGGACGGACAATGCTGAAGTTTTGGAAGAGGAACGCCGGGATCTAGCTACAGAAGTTGCCATTGTCCGCCGAAGAACTGTCGCTCAGAAACGTGGTGGCCGAGGAGGTGGCTCCCTGCTCCGTGCCGCAACGGCTGCCTCAAGAGCCCCAGCAGTACCACGCTTGCCACAGAGAGATGATGATAATGCTGATGATGATCCTCTTCTTCCTCGAAGGATTGGTCAAAACTTCACCCATAGGCCAGTTGAGCCAGCCTCAACTGAGACGGACGAAGCAGATGAGATGTCTATCGAAGATATGGAGGCTCTAGACGCCCCTTATGCCCACGCCAGCCCACGCTCTCAGACTACGCTACGACGTGCTGCGACTGCCGCCGCCGTTGATCGAAGCCTACACCCTCGCACTGCAGACGGCCGTCGCATTCAATACCGCCGTGCTGATGGACGACGCGAACACCCTCACGAAAGCGATGCCGATAACTGGGTGCCCCCTCCACCCCCGTATCAGAAAGAAGATCCTGGAGACCTGCCAGCCTTCTTGCGCGGCCCCTCTGTCGCCCCTCTCTCGACCTCCGTCCCTCCTGTCCCATCTTTGCCAACATCTATCAACCCTCAGTTGCAGAGTACTGCTGGGCCTTCAAATGATAGCGAACAAAGTGTTTCGTCCATTCTACTACGTCCAACCTTCCAGAGAGTTGCTAGCGATTCCACCACCATGAGCAGGCCGCATGTTGATGACGTTCCAAGACCTCGCTCGAGCCCATCTGGTCAATTGGATACTGACGATCTCTATGATGTAACCCCACCAGGTTCACCGCAGCGATACCGTCCTCAGACTTCAAAAGTCGCATCGTCTTCGTCCGGCATAAGACAGGTCTCAGACTCATCCAATGTCTCATCAATCGAGCATCATGACGCGGCACCATCCGAGCCGGGCATCTCAGTAACACCGCCCCCTCAGATAGCCTCTGATAACTCGTCAGCAGCAGGCCGCCATTTGATGTCGGCAACTTCCTCGTCAGCGGTGTCTAGCAATGGGGATGACATGAGGCCGAGAAAGTTGTCGAGTGCTCAGTCTTGGCCTCACGGCCCGCGGCCAGATGCTGTCGTACCAGGTGTCCGGGCTGGCACTTTTCCTTTGAATAGTGCGACCTCTGCGGTTCAGGATGAATCCTTGTCTGGTTTGCCGCCTCTGCCCAGTTCAAGCCAGATGGCAAGTCTCAATAGGAGGATAAGCCAAGGGAATCCTCGTCGCCTGTCTGGAGCGCATCAGGTGGCTCGAAAACCCATTGGCAGCCATAGCGATAATAACTATCTGTCTCGCTCGCAACCAGAGTCCAGGACTGTAGGACCAACCAGCCTCACAGCGCCAGAATTTGATCAACCACTCATCATCAGCACTCCCACGGGTGTCTCAGGTGCGTTTGATGCGCCCAATCGTCAGGCTTCGAGTCGGCGAAACGAAACTCCCTTATTGGCCCCTATACCTCGGCATCCACGACCAACACAGACATCTATTCAGCGACCTACAGTCGAGCGCCTGGAGACAATCTACAGTGTCACTTCGTCCAATGCAGGCCACGCACCGCCCGGCGCAGTATCTGGTGTCAATCAGCAGTCTGTACCTGCATGGCTGAACGCACCGCCACCCACCGCAGTGGCACGGATATCACCCATGGTGAATCGCCGACCAAGCCGTGCCGAGCGAGGGGCTGCTAAGAACATCAAGGATGCCAAGAAGCGTGGCTGGCGATCTAAAGGTAAGAAAAAGAAGAAGAAGAATACAGACGCCGCCAGCAGTGCCGGCTGGACAGATATCTCTACTGGTTCGGGCGGTAGGGAAAAGGACAAGAAGGAGGCAAAATGCTTGGTCATGTGAGAAGGTTACTATTAAACCAAGAGATGGAGCAAGGTGCCGGAGTAGACGAATGAGTTTTTGTTTTTTCGGCCTTGCGGTGGGTGGTATTACTAAGTCGAGGTCCTGTTTTTTTGTTATTTCGTTTTTGTAAGCCTGTCATTTGCTTGCGCACACACATACCCAATCGTTACAGTTTAGTGTTGGATCTTTTTTCCCCTACCATTTATATTACCCTTTATCCTCTACATGCTATCCCTGTCTGTTGTCATTACCTACGTACCTAGTACAACCTATTTGAAAATCTACCATGTGGTACTCGAGTCACTCGTTTTGCCATGTCACATTCTTATTGCTGTTTGTGGATACTGGCGTCTTGGGGTTTAGATGGAATGGTTTACTCATTGTTAATGTCGTTGGAGCAAGCACATAGTAAAAGAAAAGCAAAATGAATACGTACCAAGATCTACCCCATCAATAAAGTATAACAGTTTCTTGTGCACTGATAACACTATAGATCAGGCCGATGAGACCTGATACAGAAGCGAGGAGCCTAGGGGTAGGAATTCGGGAATGTCACCAGGATATCGTGTAAAATAAAGTCAGTTTGATGAATACATGTAAATCATTTATATAGTTTGTCTATAATGATGCTGGCTCAGCGAGAAACCCAGTAACAGACAGGAACGAACAAGAACGCCGCCGGTAAGAATTTTCAAGCAGATGGACCATGCTGGGTATAAACAAGAGCGAAACTCCTCTTTAAGTATGGGAGTATGCACAAACGAGAGGATCTCCTTCATGGTGCCCAGCACTAAGGGAGAGATATTACAGTAGAGTGATGGGATGTGATTGGGTATCTGTTCTTCGGGAGAGGGAATGAGAGAGAGAGAGAAAGAGAGAGAGGAAATCTAAATCCTGGGGGTTGTGCCAGGGACGTATGGCCTGCCTCTGCGAACCTCGCCAAGGTCGGCTTCGTCCATCAGATCGGTAAAGGTAGTGGCGTGTGTCAAGCGACGAGGCTTCACGACTGTAACGGGATCCGCAAAGACATTGATACTCTCGCTGCTAGGTTCACGCTGCAGTTCAGGGGTAGCTGGCCGACGGCTGCAGTGCGACTGGGCCTTCATGGCGCGGATGGGTGGCAGACGAACAGTGCCATGACGGGCAAGACCATCTTCGGCCGGACTAGGTTGGTCTCTTGAGGTGTTTGGAGACGGGTTTGGAGAGTCAAAGGGATTAGGGATAGAGATGCGAATGCGGGGCGGCTGTGCAGCAACGCGAGTCGAATTGGAGGGCTGCCGTGAGGGTATGCTTGCTTCAGAGACCTGTGGAGGTGTCTTGAGGATGAAGTCGGCACGATACGAGTTGGGTTGGCTGATGGGCTCAGAGATGATATTGCCAAAAGAGGCGGTACTGCTGTCGCGGTGGCCGCTGGTATAGAGATGACTTCCCTTTTCAGAGTTCTGGGCGTTGGCTTTGTTTCGGCGGCGGATGTAAAGGAAGATAATGATGGCTAAGACGAGGAGAAGAAGACAGCCGCCAACGATGCCCCCAATGATGGATGTAGTAGCAGGACCTGAGTCCTGAGATGGCGAAGATTCGTTTCCATCCTCATCCTCGCCCGCCGTGCCTGGAAGAGAAGTACCCGAGGGCTCGCCAGTTGCACTCTCTAGGGCAGAAGGGTCAGTCGAGGTCGCACCTGGAGACACTGTAGAGGTCCCAGAAACGATAGCACCATCTGGCAGTTGAGACTGGTCATCATCCATCTTGCATTGCAATCCGCTATTGCCTTGGGTACAAGTGTACCCAAAAGGGCAGCAGGCTGTGCCACATTTTGCAAGTTCAAGGTCCAAGAGAGTTGTCATGGCGCCTGTGCCTTTCATCTTTGTGGCATCTTGTAGTTGAATGTCGCAGGAAATGGGTTTGATTCTCTTGCAGTCCGAGCCCTCTGGGCAACACACTGCTGTTGTATTCCCAGCCAGAGGAATGCACGTGTTTTTGGCATTGCAACAAAAGTCGTCAGGGAGCGTGCTGGGGCAGGACGAAGCGCATGTGTCTTGACGGGAGAAAATGGTGTTGGCAGGCATTGCAATGACTGTAGAGGCACATAATGCCTTGGCCAACAGGAGCCTTAGAGGCAATAGAGATCGAGATGGAGCCATGGAGAGTGGTTGTGGTAAAGTTGGGGATGAGGTTAGTTGCGTGTCTTGGTTCACTTTTAGGTGTTGTCTTTGCGGGATAGATCTATGTTGGTAGTTGGTTGTTTATTATCGATTTAGAATCCTGACCCTCATAGATCGGCTTGTCGTGGGATAGTTCGGTATAGTCAGGGAGAAAAGAGGACGAGATGAAGGAGAGGAGAAAGGCCGATTCCAAACACAGCCAGTGTGCAAGTAATAGATGCAGAGTCAGTCCAGTCGAGAATGAACAAACACTTCGCTTGTTCTGCAGATGGAAGATAATGGAATAAATGGTGAACAGTGGACAGTTCTCAACAGTAGATGGAGAAAGAAGATGTTAGGTAGAGTGCGTGCGTTTTGATAGAACAAGGGAAGAACAGAGAGAGAACAATGGCGAGAAACGGGGAAAGGATAGGAATATGATGCACTGAAGGACACGGCAAGACAAGGAAAAGTTTTCAGAAGAGGAGAGAAGGCAATGAGGTCACAGGGCGAAGGCGTCAATAGGTACGAGGCATGATGGATCGTTCATGTTCCATGAATAACATACCATTTCATGGTCGGGCAGGACGATAGGTAACCGGTCGACATTATCATTGCCGCCTCATCGAATGAATGGTTCCCGAACAAGAGCCCATCTTGCAAGCCCAAGCTATCCCTTCGCACGCCCCATTCGTCGCGCCATGATGAGATTATGGGGGCTTGGGCGAGACTCTTTGCTCTTGGGCGGCTGTACCGATCACGAACGCATCGTGGGACTATTTTCAAGGCGATAGTCTATGGCCAGTCAGATATCTGCAACCAGGATGAGTCAGGCGCTTGATGTATGGAGAAGGTATGGGGTTGATGGAGAGGGAGGACGCCAACGGCCCAGAGATGAGACCGCGTGGGTTGACTCTCAAACATCAAACATGTGAGGTGAGCTACAGTAGTGGTGTTGCGTTAAGAAGATGGATGACAAGGAAGAAGAGATCGAAAAAAGAGAAATGACAGTTTGGTTGGACTATAGCCCAAGTCTACCTCTAGCCTACTACCCCAAGACTGGTATCCTTTTAACGTTAGGTGTTCAAAGTCGCACCTTCCAAGTTGAAGGTGTAAGTGACTGGCTGTCAATGAACAAAGAGCAGGTGCTGTTGCTGTTGGCCCTGGTCATTGTCGCAAGAATAGGCGCGCGGTCTTATTCCAGAGTCATTGATTGGTTCATGCCCTTTCCATACCGTCCCGTTCCCGCCTTGTTTTAGAGAGCAAGCGCTAACAGCCACTAACTTGACTTCAGAGAGTCAGAATTCCTAACTTTTAGGCCTATCAGAAAGCCTCAACTGTTTTCTTCTGTTGAGAATAGGCACCTCCGAAAAAAAGAAACTGTCGAAGCGCTCAAGATATTCTGGGCGCGTAGACAACGTGCGGTTTCGAATTATGCGCCTGCGATGCCATGAACCTATCGTGTTAAATTAATCCGTTGCCGACAACTCACATAGCTACTCCAAAGTAGAGTATGCGTGTGCTTGTAAGCTGTGGCCATACGTTGTACGCAGAAAACCAATAACGCTTTGAAGTAACGGTATACTATGACAGAGAAACGGAGCCGATAGTATCATTAGACTCTGACTTTAAAAGTCTGTTATAATCTCGAAGAGAAAACAGTGAAGTTATATATAAATGGTGCCGATAGAGAAGTCGACACTCACATAGTCTTGACGATGCGGTTAGCATACAAGTACTACCGTACACGTTTGGTCCCCCAACAAATCAAAAAGCACAAAATCAAGGATTTCCGACGATAGTTCACCATACCTCAAGGTGAATATACAAGACCTCGCAGAAAGGAATCCGACAGGCGGAGGGGGAGGGTTCAATCACCCAAGTCTTATATGAGCAGGTAACTCTAATCGCCTCACAATATATCCGAGGCATTATTCTATTCCCATGCTTCAGCTGCCACAACTACTGCTAACTCTGCCCTTCACCATACTCTGACAATCGATATGTGGTGGCAAACATGGGCATTATATATACAATATGCATACACTTTCCTGTACTCGGCACTGCACTGTGATTGAATTACTGTAGCTTGAAATGGATTGAATGCATGTCTTGTTGTTCTATATAAACAAGTCTAGCTATCCAGCTTCCCAGAGCTTGCAATTCTTTCGTCTTGTCAAATCATTTCATTCCCATTTCCATTGCCTCAAGGCTCCCGCCCGGTTCCAAACCGAGATATCATCAATGCTGGTTCCTGACCTCCCATGACATGCTAGATTCCTGTTCCCATGCCGCCTTTTTCTCCCCTTACCATAGCCCGCCTGGTATATAAGCCATGATGAAACAGACGTAAAATAATAAGAAAAACGAGTGGTCCCGTGCTTTTGCGACACACAGTGAAAGAAAAGAGAAATCAAATCCAGTTGTTCCTGCATGTGGCTGTGACGTTGTTACCCATCAAAGGCCTTTCAGAGCCAGTGATCCAAATGCTCCATGCACCACCTTCAACGCCTCACGCCTCCAACTGTAATCATGCCCCAGAAAGAAAGAGAAAAAAAAATGCGAAAAGAAGTGTCTGTCCAAGTGTCGCTTCTTCTTGATCGCCCCGTGTCATCCTCTCAAAACGCCTTGCGGCTCCCTCTAAAAAGTCCCAATCCAGTAGGTATCATTGTGAAAGAAAACCATTGTAAGAAAAAGAAAGATGATGATGAAAAGATAAAAGAGAGAAAAAAAACGCCAAACAAGAGGTCTGCCGGGTCAGAAGATGGCCATCGACCGCTTACATGCAATATCAAAGAGATAAGAACTTCTAGATCAACAAAAAGTCCCATCCCTTCATCTGCATAACATCCCGCCAGTGAATGTGCGGCTGGCACATCTCCGACGCTGCCGATCCAGGAGTGTTGGCTCCCGAGAGGCTGTCATTCTGTAGCCACACCTCCTTCAAAACGGTGGCCACACGGCCCATTGAACCAAAATGAGCGAGGTCACCTAGTTGAGCCAGGCGATCCTCAAAGAATGCTCGGAAGGAGCTTCCAGGGAGACTGATGGATCCTCCAACAAGATAGACCCAGACAAGGCTGCGGTCATGTCCGTTGGGTCCTGAGGGGATGTGCTGCAGCACCGTCGTAAGCTTGTCAACCAGGTTCATTGGGGAGTGCTGGCTGGGGCTGAAACCAGGTACCATGCCACAGAGACAGATGCGGGCAGCGAGGCGGAAAGCCATTGTGATGTTCTTCGACAACTGCTTGGGTGACAAGCTTCCGTTGGCATTGAAGGGCATCTTGGGGTATGTCTCGTTCATCTCGGTCAAACTAATCTGCTCACCAAGAGCGGACACGTGCTGGCAGAGTGTGAAGTCATCCATGCCATCCTGCTTGAGGGACTCAAGGCAGGCAATCTCCGAGATTAGGTACATGACACGGTCGTCACATCCCATGAGCTCGCGGAGGCCCAGGTGTGGGTTGACCTGAGAAAGGTGCTTCTCACGGTAGGTGTGGGCAAATGTTGGTGAGCGACCCTTCATTGTTGCGCCAAGAATATCAATCCAGGCAGTGAGTGTCATGTTGAAGGGGGTCTGCAGCGGGAAGGTCGAGCTTCTGCACTAAGCTGATGGCGGCCAGGAAATGTTGGTGCCAAGGAATGTCCAGCAGACTGTCGTCAAATCGACCGACGATGGATTGGAAGAAAATGAGACCGAGGGTGGCCTCGAGGATCTGCTGGTGGCTCTCATCCTTCTTGAGCGCCTCGCACAAGGCCCAGATGGTGCTGTATCGATGTCGCATGATGTCGTTATCAAGCTCATCATTCAAGACAGTGCTGTGCGACTTGAGGTGCTGGGCTGCGATGCTCAGACAGCAGTGAAGGTAGGCACTGTTGTTCTGGAGTGCAGGGAGGATGAGGTCGGAGGAGACGGAGCCATGTTGGTTTGACTCGAGAATGGGGAAGATGGTCGGCAGAACGAACTGGATGAAGTGGTCCAGCAAGCGCTGGTCGTTCTCTTCCAGCTCGATCTGAATGTGCCGAGAGTCGGTGGAGGGACCATTTGAGAAGTCAAAGAAGTTGACATTGAGTGTCTCCTCCGAGAGGGACTCCTTGCGCTCTTGGAAGATTTGTTCCGTCCACTCGCCATCGAGAGGACCGTGAGGCAAGACAGTGCCCACAGGAGGCGGGGTCTGGTAAGTGCTGAATGTGGAAATATGCGACTCGCGAATGGTTGGTACATCATTGACAAACATCTGACGCTCAGTCTTGACATCGATCTCGTAGGGTGAGTAGCTGCCGAACATGATGTCGGGGTGCATGGGTGCCCCGAAGCCATACTCGTTGCCGCTTGGGGGGCTGTTGAAGTTGAAGGCAGCTGAGAAGTGAGAATCAATTGAAGCGGATCTTGTGCGGTCAAGGGGGTCGGTAAAGGTGGCAGATGTCGGCATTGAGTGGGTGAGTCCAGGAGGTGAGCTGGTCACTGAGGGCTGCATGTTGTGTGATGACTTCTCCGAGAGCTTCTTGCGCTTGATAATGACCTTGATGTCTTCCTTTGTCTTTCTTCGCATGTCATTGTTGCTCCACCACATGGGCCGCTTATACTCGCACTGCAGACCAAGATGTTTGCATGCAGTGCACATGGGAGAACCCTCATCGCACTTCTTGCGACGTAATCGGCATGTGTAGCATCCTATAAGAGAGAAGAAAAGTAGTGTTAGCTTCATGTATTCTTGTCTTTCGAGGCCTGGCGCAGGTAGAGGGAACGGATAAGTAGCAAGGCTGGAGGTAATTCAGGCAAGTCAGATGGCTTGATGTAGTGAACCACGAACCTGTTCTTGAGCGGCGATGCATCTGTGTCTTTGTCTTGGGCTTGCCATTGTTTGTTTTTGAGGCCGACTTGGCCTTTGTCGTTGAAGTAGCAGCCATGCTAACTGTGTTTCCAGGTGCTCGCGATGAGCCTTTGCGATGGTCGGGGGGCAGAGTAGACATTTTGTATGCTGCGATGCTGGTCTGGACAGTGTGTGGGCGTGTGAAGGCGTGGTAGGGGACCAGGAGGGGTGTGAGCAAGGGTCAAGGGGGGGGGTGTTACTGTGCGATGTCGGGATGGAGGGGCACTGTAGCT
>JABGLY010000705.1:0-34016 GCA_013623525.1 Fusarium dimerum
CTAATAGGTACTTTTAGGTTATTTATTTATAGGTACCTATAGGTATTTTATACCTTAGATACTATGCGCTAACTTTAGTAAGTATTGTTGAAATAAGCTGAAAATCATGATAAGATTGAGAGATTTCTCAACGCAACGCTTCAGAAAGTCGAGATCAATACCAAGATTTTGCTGAATAATGAGAAAAAGCTCGTTTTAGACTTCTTTATGAACCCCAGCACCAACCCGCAGTCTCGTCTAGATCAGGCGATCAAACTGAGACAGCCGCTGACTGGTAATTGGCTACTGGAGTCCGATGAGCTCGAAGACTTTTTCAAGACTCCCGACTCACACCTCTGGCTGAATGGCATTCCAGGTGGAGGGAAAACTGTTCTGGCGGGAACTGTCATCCAGAAGGCTCTCGAACATGCAACTCCCGATGTCGGAGTTGCTTTCTTCTTTTGCGACTACAAGGACGAGAACACTCATATCCCTGTCAATATGCTTGGTGCTATCGCCAACCAGATTGCTCTCCAGAAAGACCAAGCTTTTGATACACTCCAGAAGTATCATTCAGAGCTAAATCCAGAGCGATCTCTGAGCCGACTGCCTGATATTGATGAACTTCGAGCTACCGTCACCAAGATGATTGAAGCCTTTGAAAAGGTTATCGTGATTGTCGATGGTCTTGACGAGTGCGGAAAGCACGTAAATGACATGACGACCACACTTGTGGAACTGGGCAACAGTACTGATACTGTAGGCCTGGCGCTGTTCAGTCGCAATGAGCCGAATATCCGGTTTGCTCTCGGTCGCGATGAGTCGAATAATCTGGTTGCTCTCAACACCGACTTCACTGAAATCGTCATCGAAGCCCATACGGAAGATATCGAAATGTATGTTCGATCAGAGATGGAACAGCGACGAATTAGTGGACAGCTCTCAGTGAATAGTTGTGCTGTCAAAGATGAGATTGAGGCAGAGTTGATTGCTTGTGCTCAGGGGATGTATGTCGATTGCTCCGTGAAAACACATGCACAAGACTTTATTAGCTAACGGAAAAGGTTCCGATGGGTTGCCTGTCAGCTTGACTACTTATGCGAATTTGCTACGGACTCTCAACGCCGAGACGCCCTTGGCCGTCTTCCTCCGACCCTTCCCGCCAGCTATGAGCGGATCCTCCGACAAGTCAACAAGCGACCAGACCAGATACAGAAACTCGTTCAGAAGTGCCTGCGACTCAATGCTTTCTTTCCACAGCGATTGACTGTTCTTGAACTACGCTATGCACTCTCAGCCTCGATTCCAGTTGGGAATCGGCTCGAGGAGAACGATGTGGTAACCGAGCAGTTCATTGCTCTCGTCTGTAGCAGTCTCATACGAAAATCGGTAGACGGGAAACACTTCGAATTTTCTCATTTTACCGTTCAAGAATTTCTTCAAGATGAAGAGCTGATGAAGCAGTCAGAGTTTGCATCATACCGCATCTCAAAGGAGGACGACGAACCAGGGTTGGGCTTGACTTGTCTAAAATATATACAGCTCTCAAACTTCCATCGAAAAGTGCGTCTCGAATCAGAGTATCCTACTGAAGAAGAATTCCTCTCGGACTCGATGAATAGAACAGACCAACCACACAGTGACTTCCCATTCTACATCAAGGCAGCCCTGAACTGGCCCAGACTGACTGCCGCTGGTCTCACAGACTCTGAACTCCTCAAAGCGTCAAGCTCTCTATTTCATCAGCAAGACGATGGAATCTTTCGGACATGGACTTGTAGCTTTATAAGGAGCTGTATTCTACATTGCGCAAGTTTCCATTTTAGTTCTGAGGATCAATGGAGAATTGACAAGTGTGCTCGCAGATATGCTTATAAAGTCGGTCTCCAAGATTCTCTTGGTCCTCTGCATGTGGCTGCAGTTCTCAACATTCCAGAGATTTGCTCTCTTCTGGTCAAAAACGGAGCGAGTACTGACAGACTATCGCACATGGGGCACCCTTTTCAGCTCTGTCAAGGGTCTTTCATGAAAATCTTGTCAACTTTCGCTGAAATTGAGGGTTTCGGGGTCCTCTGTGTACACTCTACTTCGCCAATATTCGAGATAACGTTACCATCTTCAGAACGCCGCAATGAAACAATCGAATACCTCTTGAGAGACACATTACCTCGCGGAATCCCCGAGTCCAAAGGCAGCTCGTTTCTCCATGCTCTGATCATAGCTTGGAGACTCGAGGACTTTGGCTCCATTATCACCCTGTTGTCAAATAACATACTGCCTACATTGTATGACCTAGAGATTTTTGACGAATTTCTCAGCCTCCCTTGGAAGCACGCATCAACAAGATTGGAAAGCGCTCTTCTTGATATCAATAATTACCTTCAACAATCTGGCGCCCTTGATACAACATGGGGATTCAAACTCAGAAGTCTTGTATTGTCATTCGCGAGTGCAAATGGAAATCCTTCGGCAAACAACCCTCTCCAGATAGACAGCAGGATCTCTATGTCCGAGGAAGCGTTATGCCGATCCATAATTCTTGCCATCATCGAAGACAATTCCGAATCATTGCGAGGATATCTTCAACTTGGCCGCATCGACATTCTCGACCCAGAACTATGGATAGCGATAGCTACAGAACCGTTGCTGATCAAGGCTATCAGAGTTGGAGCAATAAATTGCGTTGGCGTCCTCTTGGACTTCGGGTGTGATGCAGCAGTCAAGGACAAATCGGGTCAAGATGCGGTGATTCATGCTGGCAGACACAATCAGGGCCAAGCTCTCAATGTTTTCGTCCAGCACGGCATATCGCTACTTAGCACTGATGCAGATGGTCGAACTATGTGGCACATCTGTGCCACTGGAGCGCTATCGTTGTCCCATATTGAAATCTTGTTTAATGCGAATCCAAGCGATACCGAGAAAGGGGTCATGTTGAAGTCAAAGACTGGTGAGACACCTCTGATGACTGCTCTGGACTTTGGGCAAAAAACACATTCTGTTACGTTTGCAGAATATGAAAAAGTCGCTCTAGCATTCATCGACCACTGCGACAGAGTCCCTCACTTCTGGGAGTTCCACCCGCCGATTGTCCGCGCTGCCTTTCAGTCTGGCTCTAAAAGGGTTTTCGGAAAGCTCATGGAGCTTGGACAAGTTTCACAATCGTTCGACCCAGCTAATGGTACTCCGCTGCACCATCTCTATGGCCTCATTGCATCGCCCCAGTGGGTGGAATATATCAAAACACTGTTTCCAAGAGCCGTCGAATCGAGGTTCAACGATAGACTCCCCCTTGAAATCTTCATTCAAAGTTGTCTCGAAGATGACTCAAAACCTTGCAAAAAGATTGTGAAGAAGCTCATGTTTGGAGACGTATTCAGAAGCATAGACCAGGAGGGTCTGGATCCATGGACATTTTTGTTCGAGTTTGGGAAGTCAATGATCAAGGATTTTGTTGAAAACTGTAAGCCTTTCAACAAGGTTGTTGATATACTTATATCGCTTGGATCCATCCAAGTGTACGAAGATACATTCAATCGATGCGGCCTGGATCCTTGGATCTCCTTCTTGGTCGAAGCATCCAGTGTTGCGCGATTGCCTCTTGAGGCTATAAACATGCGAAACATCAAATCGGCTATGGTCACGTCTCGGTACAAAGATTTCACAAGCGGAAACCTCATAAGACTTTGGAAAGCATCTGTCAGTCACCAGCATTTCGACTTGTTCGACTTCCTTCTCGAAGCGGGACTCGATGTGCACCAAAGAGCCGACGGATTCTCTATACTCGAATTTGCTTGTCAGTATCCCAGGCCAGCCGTTCTGTGCTCCAATGAATTCGGTAAAAAGGTCTTAGGCCTCTTGTTGGCGCACTCTAGACCTGAGAGGATAAGAGAATTCTCGTCCGTAAAGCCAGGATTTGGTCTCTTACATCTCATCGCAGGCCCAGACTGGGAGGACGCTGATGCACGCTGGATAATAGGTGAGCTTATTGCAAAAGGCGTTGACATTGATGGCGTAGACAACAATGCGCCTTTTTCTATCCGAATCCCACCGCTTGTTGTCTATCTAATAGCCGAAGCGTTCTGTAGTGCCAAGATCTTGCTGGACTTTGGTGCCGATCCCAACGCGACTGGTGATATTGGCAAGCAAAGTGAGACAAGCGCCCTGTTCCCACGAGCGATACACGTTTGTGCTTTTCAGGGTGAGGTATCTTTCATTCGCAAGCTCATTCTTGTTTCGAAGGAAAGGGCAATCGAGATCGATTGGACAACCTTAGTCCGAGCGGATTATTTCTGGGACGATGGGCCATATCCGAAATCCCTGTCGGCATTCCACATTGCTTGCCGCGCGGGTCGCCTTGATTTCGTTGAGCTCTTCATGAACGAGTCTTTGATTGACATCCAACAGATGACTTCATTTGATTACCCACCCCTGCATTGCGCCGCTGAGGGCGATCATGAAGCAATCATCAACGAGCTTGTGGCCAGGGGTCACCCAGTCAACCTTAGGGACTCCATAGGAAATACAGCCCTTCATGTCGCAGTATTCACAGGAAATACCCGTGCCGCAAGAGCCCTAATCAACCTTAGTGCCAAGGATACCAAGAACGGTTTTGGAGAAAGCGCTAGGGATATGGCCGCACAAGCAGGTCATGCTGAGATAATCGAGCTGCTCGGCCCAGCAACCGACATGACGAGGAGAGAGTTGTCTTCCGCAGAGCGGAACAGAAAACTTGGTCGATTGAGGAAGGCAATAAAAAAGGGGGACATTGTACGATGTCAGCATGTTCACAGCCAGGGATGTCCGCTGGATGCAGTATTCCCTGTTGTAATGGGCGGTTCCCCCCTTATTCTGGCCATGGCACGAGACGAGCTTGAGATTGTGAAATGGCTGCTTGAGCAAAGAGTGTCGACAAAACGCAATGTCTACATAGGCAGAGCTGGCTGGTATACTGCAATAGAGTTTGCAGCTCGAAGAGAAAGAATGAATGCACTCCTACCCACTATGCTCAAACAATTTACAGAAGAGGGTGGTGATTGGGTCTATGGCGCTGGCAGGTCTTTATATCAAGCAGTGAGCAGCAACAACGTGCCCGCTGTGCGGATCATACTGGACCACTTGAAAACAGTATTCAGTGACTCTCCGTACGTTACAATTTTGTTAGACTGGGACAAGAGCTAATCTGACTATCACAGCGATATGGTTGTGAAAGTGCTGAAGAGAGGTAGTGACAAGAAAATTTTGGAAATTGCTGCGCGAAATGCGACGACCGAGATAATGGGGTTGCTCTTGGAGACCGGACTTGATGTCGACTTCACGGGTTATCTCGGAGAGACGCCTGTGATGTCAGCCCTAACTCCCGAGATGACAATGGTCATGATCGAACACGGCGCATCTTTGGCACCTCTACTTACTCACCCCATCCCCGCCCTTCTGGACAGACTGGGAATAAGCCCAGTTGATATCCCTGGATTGCTCGTGAACACTACAACATCAGAGAGCAATATCGACATCTCGAGATGCTTGGATTGGTCTTACCCTCTCGACATGTACCCATATCATCCAGAAGATTGCGTCTGGATGAGGTTGCATAATGCAGGTCTGCCTCCTGGAGCCGACTCAAAACTGGACAATTATCTGCTTGGTCATCCATCTGGCAATGGAACACACTATCTACTCCACACCGACATCGACTTAGCAACTCTAGACCCGTATCCATGGCATTACATAAGCGCCCAAAGCTTTTGGAGACTACCTTTCCTGACAGCACATTACCGACGTATCCAACGTCGAGTTAGTACAACGGCTCTTTCAAGGTGGTTGAACTTGAACCCTGACAACGGATGGAGTCCTCTTTGTCGAGCTGCCTCACAGGATTCTACTGAGATAATGGAGAGATGCCTGTCCCTTGGAGCACACATCGACTTTGAGGGGTGTCCATTAGGATCAGCTCTCATGATAGCCAGTGCTTGTGGGAGATTGCCCGCTGTCAAACTCCTTGTACGGCGAGGGGCAAGGGTCTGTTACCAGGGTAGAGTTGGGTTCCTCAGTGTGTATTCCGTGGCAAGGTCAAGAACTGTCAAGACTTGGCTGCTAGTCGGTCGGTTCAACGATCAGCTACGGATAGATCCTTGTTGTGATGAGCCGGGCGTACAGGTAGAAGGGCAGAGCGGGCTTTGGAGTGGGATTGCTCAAGCCAGGCACAAATTGAATGGATTTGAGGTCATATGTGAGGATGAGTCTAGACTGGACTACGCAATCAGACTTGCTGATTACAGGGGGGAACTGAGAGGTCATGTTGCTCCGTATATAGAGGGACTGTGGTATGGAAACTAGACATAAACTTGTACTTATTCTTAAATGACGTACTCGATTTCCCTAATGCTTCATAATCATGTGTAGCTCTCCGATTTCAAAATACCTGCGATCGGCCCCTCCATCAACCCCTATGCTCTCCCTTGGACATATATGCCTCATACTGTAAATCCGGCTGGCCCTCCCAATACAGCGTTTCGGGATCACTTGAATTCTCAAAAGTGTATTTTGCGCTCTCGTCCGGGATCAAGACTTTTGGAATGCCGTTGGCAGCAGCTGCTTCGGCGAGAAGTTGACACTTACAAGCACGTTCCATCAATGTCATGAGGAAGCATGCTTCGTCGACGGTTGAGCCTACTGTCAAAAGACCATGGTTTTGCAAAATCATTCCTTTTCCCTTAGGTCCTTTAAGACCCTTGATTAGCGGCATTGCAGGTTCTTGGTACAGTAAAGACTTACCTAGAGCGGCGCCGATACGGTCTCCTTCTTCCTGTGTGAGCACCACACCTCCAAAGTCCTGTGCATTGTCAGCGCATCGGCCTTGAAGTACGATATTCACTTCATATCGAACCTTGTATACGGCCTGGGCTTCTCCGTAAAGGTAGGCAGCGTCTTGAGTGATCATTTCGATGGGTCGTCCAAATGCGCTCCATGCCATGCCATGGACACTGTGAGTATGGCAGGCAGCAACAACATCTGGCCGTGCTTTGTGGACAGCACTGTGAATTAAGAAGCCTGCAGCATTGGACGGTCGGCTCATGTTACCTAGTAGTCGGATCAATATATGGAAACATGCCAGGGGAGTAATGAAATCCCACCGCCAACTGGCTTGCCGTCATAATCAACAAGAATCATATCACTTGCTTTCAACAAACCAAAATGTACGGCCAGGGGATTCTATGAAAAAATAGCGTTAGTTCCATCACCACCATCCATTTAGGCCATCGCAGGATCGCTTACAGTCCAAAATGTATGTGGATTTTCTGGATCTCTGACGGAAATGTGACCCGCCATACCATCGGTGTAGCCAAGACGCGCAAACACACGCAAGGCCAAGGCCATCTGTTCAAGGATCCATTGTCTGTGTGCAGCAAAGGTAGGGTGCTTAGGAATGCCCGGGAGACAAGGGCCCTGTGAGATGAGCTGCAGAGGTGTTTTTTGTGTATTGCCGCCCATGGGCTGTGCAGAAGGTGTCATGGTGATGGATGTGAGTTAACCGTCAATATTAGTAGGAAACGCAGATCAAATAGTAAAACCAGGCATTGTTCGGTCACCCAATTCTACTTATAAGGTGTTCGGCACCTTCTGCCATCTCATGACGCCCCATGTCAGTTGTATCAACCTCTCGATATCTGTAACGTTACGTGCTAACCAAGAATGGAATAAAAATACGAGTCCCCACGATCAACAAGATATGAATCTGCCTCAGGTCCAGCGATTGAACCAATGAGAGGCGTGTTATTATATTTCTCCCCGATCTCTGGTCTTTGCCATTCAAATCAAGTCTAGGCGATCCCCGATCAGGAGCTTTATTGGTTGTTGAAGGACAAGTTGGTGCAAAATCCAGTCTGGCGTGGCGCCCGCTGGCTTGTTATCCCCCTGCACCAGATACTGCCAAGAAGTCTGCGTTTATAGACGGTTTGGCAAGTCAAAGTCTTTATCTTCTTGTCAAGATAGCACTTGTGATGTAATGCTGAATCTCTTCGTATTCCATGTCCTAATCAAACCAGGCGATACCCACCCTTTGTGATAAATGCCTCGGCTAAGAACTGACGTTGTCGCCAACCGCTGTAAATGTTATGAACAATGGTTGGAAATGACCAAGTCACTTGCGATTCTTGAAGTCTCCCCAAAACGTTCAAGGAATCAAGCAGAGCGGTGTGATGTATATAAGCCAGCCACCTCCTGTTGAAGGAGAATCTCAGTGCTTCCATCCACATCAAGCCAATTCAATAAAAGATGCAGGCATTTAGACGACTTGTTTCAGCACGAAGTGCCCGGCCCGCGGTTAGAAACCGCTCTTGTCCCCGGCTGCTCTCAACAAATCGGGCTCAACCTGGCTCACCTAGTCAAAATACCGTATGCCGGAGGCTCCAGATAGAAGTATGTATACAAGACTGGCCATGTCTGCCAAGATACACACACTAATCAGCATGTCCTCGGCAGTTGAACTCCACACAATTGCACCGGAATCTCAGATTTACCCGGTCCTACTCCTCGACCAAATGCCAGCAAACACTGTCGACTACAAAAGGCTCTCGTATCTCTGTTCCCATTGATGGTGATACAATCAATTTCTCATCTGTGCTGCTGCGAGACTCGTGTCCTTGCCCCATGTGCGTCGACACGTCCACGAACCAGCGCCTCTTCTCGGTCGCCGATATACCCCCTGAAATCAAAGCTAGAAGGGTAGAGGTTGACTCAGAAGCGAACATCGTCAACATTCAGTGGGAAAATGATGCCCCTGGATTTGATGCAGAGCACACCACAAAACTCGACTTGGCAACTTTGAGATCCTTCAGCAAGTCAGGAGCCATTACAGCACAAAAAGATCAACAACTACCCCAAAAGCTCTGGAGTCATGGACCTCCAAGTTTAAAGGATTATGATTACAACGAGTACATGAAGGATGACAAGATCCTCTACAATCTGATTGATCAGCTTCGCGTGGACGGCTTAGCATTTGTTACCAATATCCCCGGCGTTGAAGAGTCCCTTGCAACGATAGCCACCCGGATTGGACCGATCAAGGACACATTCTACGGGTACACATGGGATGGTCAGTTTACGGAATACCTATCTCATATTAACTTGCAAGAAGGCTAACATCTAATGTAGTGCGCACCGTTCCTCAAGCAATCAACGCTGCGTACACATCTCAGGATCTTGGTTTTCACACCGACCTGCTGTATTTTCAACAGCCCCCACACGTCCAGCTTATTCACTGCGTTCAATCCGCTTCATCTGGCGGAGCCAGTGTATTTGCAGACGCTTACAAGGCTGCCGTAGACTTGTTTAATACGGACATCGAAGCGTTTAATACCCTCGCTACGGTACCTGTCAACTATCACTATAACCACCCAAGATCCAACATCTACCGTACAACAAAGCCGGTAATTGACCTTCGAGCCATGAACTTGGGAGAGAAGAAGTATGCCCGGGTCCAGGATTACATGCAGGACTGGCACGAACTGAGTGTCAAGACCGGTGGACCTGGGTGGACGGAAGCCAATCTTATTGACTGCATGGACAAGATCAATTGGGGCCCTCCATTCCTTGCCCCATTCTCCAACCACCAAGACGATATGCAGCTGGCATACTCTAGACAACATCCACTGTCAGCCTTGAACGACAAGGTTGAGCGATGGCACGATGCGGCTATCAAGTTCAACAATCTACTCCAACGGTCTGAATACCTGTTCGAGCGCAAAATGAATCCAGGAGACTGTGTTTTGTTCGACAATACCAGAACTCTGCACTCGAGAAGGGCATTCGATATGGCTGATGTCGGTAAGCCCAGGTGGTTAAGGGGGACATATGTTGATAAGGATCCTTATCTTAGCAAACAGCGAGTTTTGCGCAACAAGTTTGGATAAAAGATCAAGAGAAATTCTCTTAAAATCTTCGAGTTTTTATAGAAACACTTTTTTGGGTTTAGAGCTATAGACCTTTACATGATAATTGCCATGGCATAAGTCTACAGTTCTCGTTTTGTATTTGGTAGTTTTCCCCCGTCTTTTTCAGGTTCTAATATCTGCACCAATAGCAATGGGTAGGCTTGAAATCATTCGGCCCGAGGTTTTCCGATCCGATCAACTCAATCGTATAGGAAGAGATGGCGAACCCCTCAGTCATGGCGTCCTCAAACTCACACTCCAATTTCCCTCAGGAGATGACATTTTATGGAAATGAGTTTACAGTCTCGGACTAAAGTCAAACAAACTCGTAAAAGTGCGCCAAAATCACGGCAAGGGTGCTCAAGATGCAAAGAAAGAAGGGTGAGTTGTCTTGATAGATTGTCCACGTTCATTCTTGTGACCTTGCGTAGATCAAGTGCGATGAAACTCGTCCCGAGTGTAACAAGTGTGTCAAGAATGGTGCCAAGTGTCCTGGATTTAATCCTACAATCCGCTGGTCGGATAAGTACGAAGTTCATCGGGAACCTGCCATTGACAGGTCAAATGAATTGGCGCCTGTGCCTACGACGACGACGAATATCTCAATGGGAGTTGGGGTCATTGAGGATGCTTTTAATTTCAACTCTATAGTGGCATTTCTCGATGAGCAGACACAAGATGAGAGCCTCGATGTCTTCAGAAACGGATGGGACCCAACATTAGGACCAACTACCGATGGTTTCGCGTTACAAACTTTCCAATACGCCTCTTCCCGTATTCAAATACCCCAATCTCTTCACCATGAGCCTACTGCCCTCATCGAATACTGGTTCTGCTGCATCTGTCCTATGCGCTCCGCCTTTGACTCGGACATCAACTATAACCGCAGGCTTGCCCAGGATGCCTGGTCAACATCCAAAGCTGTCTATTACACATTACAGCTCATGTCGGCAACATATCTGTCTGACCACATATCACATCATATCCAGACTTTGGTGTCTTTGAAGCAAGAAGCCATCGAAGCTATAGATCAGGCCATGACGCAAATTCGAACCTCGGACCTGCCTACGGTCACGATCGATTTGGTCTTTGCCGTGTTCGTGCTTGGGACTGCGGATTCTGCTCCTATACTATCTGAGCGCCCCTGGTCGAGGCTTGCATTGGAGTTGCTGGCTACCTGGGGAATGCGACTATCACCATCCGATGCACTGTTGCACGCATATTTTTGCCAGGCTCTCACATACTGGGACATGATCAGCGCCACTGTTGGTATGGGGTCCTTCGTCGATAGGATTGATCGGAAGAGACGACAGCATAAGGTCAGACTACGACAGGCCATGCATTTGTCTGAAGACGGCGTCGAAATCATTCCACCTGAGTTACTGCCATATAATCCTGGGCAGAATTTACTTGGTACACGACCAAATTCTTGGTGTGGAGTTTCTAATGAAGTCATTGACATGTTCGGACAAGTACTGGCTCTTTGCCGACGCAGAGTTTGTTCCCAAACCGAGAGTGGACGCGACATGAACAGCGTTGATTCTCTAAGCACGGCACTTTGCGACATCTCACTGGCACACGAGTTTCAGAGAGACCTCTTGGCTATGGATTTCCACATCCTGGTTTCGAAGGATGAAGCACAGGGTTTTCTTGTCGAAACACAGGATAGCAAAACGCCTGTTTCGGACCTCTTACTGACCGCCGAGGCCTACCGTCAAGCTGCACTGTTGCAATTGTATGTGGCCTTTGCTGACCTGGTGATCGTAGATCAGGGTCATCTTTCCAATGTTGTGAACGGCGGCGGGACTTGGGCTGGTCAAACACGCTCGACGTCTCTTGTCATCCTGGCAATACAACTTATTGCCATCCTGGAGCAAATCCCTGCTCACTCTGGATCACGGTCCATCCACCCTATGCTGTACTTGACTGCAGCAGTTGCGTTGAGATTCAGTGAGTATTCTCATATGCAAGATACGTTTGCAGCAAGATTGGATGCGGCGACGGATGTACAAATCCCAGTATCTGGGGACGGAAATTCTTGGGAAATGGCTACCACATTTTTATCAGACGACGACCACATTTGGCATATGCACAACATGAGTCATGGCTTTGCCTCATTGAATTTTGATGTTGCCAAAACAAGAGACTCGATCTGTAGGCAGCTTAGTATCACCCAACAGGCTCCTCATCGAGCGAGCGAGTGTGTTCTGCGGCTAATCAAGTCCGTGTGGTCAGAGTATGATAGCGTTCAATCGTGTGATGATGGAGATGACAAGCATTGGCTCCAAATCATGGAAGGGTCACAGATAGAGTTGGTACTTTGACTACGGTATAGGACAGGACTCTGCAATCATGGCATACTCGATGATTAGTGCTGTGATGAACAAGACCGAGAAATAATGGAAATTCGATTTCATGGAATATCCTATTTCGTGTCATTGCAGAATTTGTGCCCTGGCATCTAAGTCCGGAAGCCAGGGATATTATTGACCGGGCATGTTTCAATAAAAGTCCACTATCGTCATGTCACTGTACTGTGATAGCTAAGACTAATGGCACTGCTTAAATTAATGGTGGCCCAAAGACATCTTTCAGCTTAACGGAGTTTAGCATAATGAGGTTACTCTGCTCCAGATAGAATCCGGTACCGCTCAAACGACGGTCACCATCACAGCTATCTATCACGTTGAGTGCCATCTAACAACCTATCTGTGCTGCGAAACGCCTTCTGCGGTTGTTGCAGAAATGCTGTATTGCGACAGACAGGGTCCATGGAATTCGGCATTAGCGTCATATATGTGATCAAACTGGACTTATAGAAACGATCATCAGCTAGGAGGTCGGCTAGCACGGCTCCAACGCTGATGGAGTATACGTTGCTGGACGGGAAAGCATGCGGTCTAGGCCCTCCGACTTCTAGCTTGCTGCTTAATCTAATCATTCAGTAAGAAGGGCAACGTTGAAGCTCACTGAAATCGGTCGGGGTATGAATCCCCCCCGCCGTCTACCGCTTTGGGTCAGTTGATGCCGAGCATCGATGAGATGTAGTAGATAGCCAAGCTTGGCCAACCCCGTCTCATTCAACACCATGGCAAACATATATTAAACATTACTTTAAATTCTTTGTTTGGTTTATCATGAGACTCGAGAAAGAGGATCCGTAATCACATTAGATCTGACAGTAATTCGGTTGGCTTCTCGGCAATGCGGCACCTCTTGTCATGTAAGTGGTTCAAAGCATGTCTAGAATGACCAATAACCAACAACCAACAACCAACAGCAACTTACGTATAAGGATACACCTATCTCAACACAGCCCCGATATAAGGCGCAACAATATTCTACTTAAGAAACATTTGCCTCCCCTAAAACAGGAGCCCCTGAGGGTCGCTAGAGTATCCCTACGCCAACTCCCGGTTACCCTATCAATTTTGCAATTATTTTCACAATGGAGCCGTGGGTGATCTTCCTCATCCTCCTCATCGATGCCTGTGCCATCATCGTTCGCGTCTCTTCTGGACAATGGACAACCCAGGCAAAACTCGGCTTGCTCTGTACACACCTGTCGCTGTTAACGGATGTTGTGATGAATGCAGGGAACAAGCTCAGACAGTAAACCCCTTTCGCGGGGCTGAAGAATGGGCTGGAGATCATGCGGACTTTCTCGGCTATCTCAAATATGTCATGAAAGATTACATGTCACTTGTCCGAGAATGATCGCCAGTTATCAAAACGCAGGTTGATTCATTCCTTCATAGGAGCCATTGATATGGCTGCTGCGACAAGATTATGATATCCTGGATCGATCTCAATCAACTCGAATGAACAAGAAAGAATAACCTTACACCGACGGCAATGCTCAGCTGTAACCTCAAGAGTCCAGTTCTCAAACCCGGGTCAACATCGTGGTACGGTGCGCTGGTAAAGATTTATCTAAATACAAACAATTTTATTGTCGAGATCGCTTCCCCTATCCTATTTAATTTGCTTAGTCGTGGTGTCTTGCTTATCTTGTATACTCACAACAAGCGACCATATATGCCGATATTTATAGCCGTGGAGGGGAGGAGGCGATTGCGCTGAAGCCTTATGAAGATATCCAAGCAGCCAATCTATCAGTTTTCAAGGCTCCAGAAGAGAGGTGAGGATTGAGCCAGTACGTGACCAATGGTCTGGCACTACCATGAAAACCCGCTCACTTATGTCTGTGGGCTCATGTAGGGCGAAGACAATCTCTCGTCGATTTGCATCAGCTGAATCCAGGTTGTGCAAAATCCAACGATGAATTCTATTTTTCCAAGTCAGGATGACAAGAATTATCAGTTAATTATCGTAGAGTGTTGTCTAGATATCATTCCTCGTCAATCCAATCAATGGTTTCAATATGCACACAGTACCTTATGAGTCACCAACAGCTTTCAGGGCCTCTGTAACCACCTCATCCAGACTCTTCTTCGGTAAATCCAACAACTCATTCATAATCTCTCCCTCCTTCTCGAGATGGCCTCCAAATCTTCCAGTGACAAAGCCTGTTTCAATCAAGTCGTATGTCGCATACTGGTCACCAGCAGCCACCGCAGCTTGCTTCTCCTCAATGAATTTTGAACTATCCACCCTTTCAACAGTGTATTTGTCGCCACTGATACGCTGGATTGTTTCGAGCAGTATGTTTTGGGTGATTGCAAAATCGCTCAGCCAGACGATTCTGTTTCTTGTCTCGTTCCATTTCTTGGTCAGAGCATTGACAAGAGCAAGCGCCGTATTCTCTTCGGTAGTAGTGCTGAACCAGCCGTTGCCATCATCCCAGATTACAAATCGCTTTTCCTTGATGTGCATGCCCAGGAAATTGTGAAGAGCACTCCACTTGAGCCACATGCCGCAAGCAATCACCATCCACTCCAGTCCCTCCGACTCCTTAGATCGCAGGTAATCTTGAACTTCACCCTTTTCGCGAAAGACAGAATTGAGTGCTCTTGCCTCAGGCTTGTTGTTGTTAAGGCCATACTCGGAGGGAACATATCGTCGGACTTTAGCAGCAACAGCAGCGTCGACGAACCGCAGTTGATCACTGACAGCTAAGGAGGTCATGCAGTTGATGACAGCATCTTGACCAGAGAATGCAGAGATGAGAGCTTCGGACGGATACGAATCGTCGATAGTAATAATTCTCACATTTGAGGGCAGAGTGCCTTTTGACGATGAGCGTTGCAGAGCAGTGACGACAAAGGATGGTTCATTGAGTAGAGCTTCGAGGACAATGGTTCCAATAGAGCCAGTGCCACCAACGATGAGGATATTTTTGAATGGGGAAGACATTTCTGGGAATAAAACTTAGTAAAGATGTATAGCGCCAACGGTTGCACTGGTTCAGTCTGATGTGGCTTTATAGTGACTATCGTAACACATCCAGCGAACTGCCACAGCTTTATATCTTCCATATCCTCATACTGAATGATTAAATTATATCTTAGATAACAAAGTTAAACAAGCATAAAATAGGACATGGCATCTGATTGCTCAATTCTGTCCCATCCACCACTCAGCTGAATAATCGCCCCTCCTTTACTTGTCGTGCATTCAATCCGCGCCATATTTTACTCATCATCTCCGAGCTGAATAATGCTCCCGGGTTGGTGTTCCTGATGATATTAACCCGATTGGCTCGAATATTGTCCCACCATCTGACCACGTCTTACGTGCAGTCGGGGCAAATTACTAACACTCGAAGCTAATGAATGATCCATTTACAGACCAGGACGCCACGATTACAATGTACTAATCATTCCCGACAATATGACTGTCTCGTGCCGTGTTGCTGCAGTTTAATATATCCGTCGCAGAGCTTCCGGCTTGCATTCGTATCAGTGACAGGCTCATCCGTTGATATAAAGCCCAGCAACCATGGCAACTTCATCGCTTTACGAAATTCTTGTTCCGGCTTGGATTTACGCCTCGGCATACTTATCCAGCCATATCACTTGAATCCTCTTGAGTTGTTCACCGACAACTTAATATCAATCCTCCTCCGGTCCAGTCATTGTGTCCAACAGCTTTCAGCTATCAACATGTCTGGACAAGAGTATACCATCTATCGCTCCGGTGATGGCAACAGTGGTTTCACCCCTTCCCAAGTCAAAGTCCCTGAACTTGGCCCCCATGATGTCCTGGTCCGGATTACCCATAGCGGCGTATGCCATACGGATGTAACATTCTGCCAACTCGGCGCCCCGATCGCGCTTGGTCATGAGGGTGTGGGCATTGTGGAAGCCATCGGCTCGTTGGTTACTCAATTCAAGATCGGCGACCGTGCCGGAGGTGGCTTCCACCGAGATGCGTGCGGCCATTGCAAATACTGTCTATCCGGACGAGACATCTACTGTTACCAGCGTGTGATTTTCGGTGAAGGAGATATTGACAATGGCACTTTCAGCAACTACTATCTCGGCAAGGAGACCTTTCTTCACAGGATTCCAGACAACCTTGCCAGTGAACATGCTGCACCTCTCCAATGCGCTGGCGCGACAGTTTATACTGCGTTAAAGGCTACGGTGACGAGTGATAAGCGAGTTGGCATTCTTGGTATTGGTGGACTGGGTCATCTTGCCATTCAGTATGCAAACAAGATGGGCGCAGATGTCGTTGTGTACAGCACAAGTGCTAGTAAAGAGGAGGAGGCGCGAAAGCTTGGTGGGAAAGAGTTCCATCTTCTTGATCGCATGTTTGATGAGATCACCGCACCGATTGACGTCCTCATTATTTCTGGCACAAAGTACCCTGACTGGGATAGGTACATTCTTGTCAGCCACCTCAGTTTGTCATTTGCTAACCTCCGTTGTCACTAGGGTTATGGCAAAAGAGTTCCTGGCTAGGGACGGTGTGATTGTACCCCTGGCAGCACCAGTACAAGGACCACTCAACCTCCCGTTAGTCCACATACTCGTATAATAACGATCTGATACTGACCATATGATAGTGCTCAAGCAATGTTCTTCCAAGGTTTCCATGTGTTCTCTAGTCTTGTCGGATCTCGACAAGTCCATGACGAGATGCTCGAGTTTTCAAGTCGTCACGGCATCAAACCAATGGTTCAGCTTTTCAAGCATGATGGACCTGAATCTATCAAGAAAGTGTTTGAGCTTCTGGACCAGAACAAGATCAGATACAGGGCTGTTTTGGAGTTGTAATTTAAGGGTCATGACTACTGTACTTAGTATGATGTGTCTGAATCAACAATCACGTGGCCGAGCTTTCGAGTGGTAGCCATGAAAGGCGAGAAGATCTAACTATGTGACTGAACTCCACATCAAGCTAATGCTGCGAACGATGACCTTGATCTATATGCAATTAAAATCGCCACCGTGATTCAACAATCCAGATGCCACTCACTATTGGGCGCCTATTTCAAAGGTATTGTGGAAAATCTTTATCAGTAGCAGTGTTCACATACTTGATTGGTATTGGGTAGGACGAATGGAGATATTAGAAGAGATCCTATACATAGACACAGTGCTTTTACAGGTATGATGCAGCTAAGCCATGAACTACTCTATATACCATCCTAAGAGAATAGGGCTTACTATCGAATTTTTACTATATTGTGGTGAACGAGTATATTGATAGAAGAAGCGATCAAGAATAAAGAACATTAAACCTCAGCCGCCTATACAGTTTATTGGATATTCCATGCTAACAATATGTCACCCTGGCTTTAAGAGCCCCTTATAAATATTATAAAGTATTGATAATTTCTGTACTAATAGTCTTATAGCACTTGAATCTCTACTTTTATGAAATAGGACAATCGGGCCAAACTTGAGAGATAACGGCGTGGCTGCTTATATAAAATATAAACTTAATAGGCTATGTTAAAATGTCTGAGTATCAAATATAGGTATCAGCTAGAGACTGAGTTACATACTATAGCTTACACTTGACTCACAACATTCTTCTTTCTTTATTTAAGCAGAGCTTCCAAGATAAAGAACGTTGACGCAGGTTGCGGCAAATTCTACCGGTTGCCGCTGGTCAGAACGCTTATAAAGAAATTAGTCCGAAGGCTTGCAGCTTGCCTAAGCTTGACCTAATACGGTGCATGATATTGATGCATCGGACTTGACCGAGAGGCTATTGTTAGGGCTGATAAGAATTACAGATTAGTAATAAGGTTGCAGCCCGATGATTGGTATAGATATTAGGCTATTGGTGGTGATCATTAATCAACAACACACGATACCGTGGCTTTCAACGTGTTTTCAACTTCATTACTTACACTTGCTCATCGGAGAGCTCTTCTTCTTTAGACATCTACTGCTCTGGCAGCTCAAGGGAGCCTGCGAGGCTCGTGTCAACCGATATGGACTCTACCTCTGACACAGCGGTGCCCGCCTCCGTATCTGCCATTCCGGATGAACCAGAAGACGAGATTACAATATCAACAGCCAGAAGAGGTAGGCCTACTTCTGATGTACCTACAGATGCGCCCATCACAGATGTAAGTGATAGCAGCCAGTAGGATATCAAAGCCTGCCAAGTCAAGTCTCGACTTAATCGCCCATTCCCTTTCACCCCGCTTTCTCCAGCGTCTGTCTGCTGACTGATCACAAACAGCGTCGACGGTTACAGAACCGTATGGCCCAGCGTGCGTATCGACAACGCAAGCAATCGGCAATTGATATCTTGAAACAAACAGTCTCGGAGCTTGAGAAGTCGAGAGAAGAGATCAGTCAAGAGTTTATCAATTTCACCACCGTGATCCTCCGTCAAAATGCTGTGCAGCATTCTCCCGAGGTTCTGAACCATATCAAGAAATCTACTCTAAGTCTGCTTCAAAGTGCGGAAGCTGTTGATGGGTTGAGGCTTCTCGAGGACCAAGTTGCCGAAGTTTTGGCCTCAGAGAGCTCAGAGGCAGTTAGATCAACAGACAATCAAGATTCAGAGATGAATATCGAACCGGATTTTCCTATGTTCGAGTTTCCATTTCAAGTCCACTCCGCACACTCTCTCGATTCAACGGCAAGTTTATATCTGAACCCGAGTTGGACGCCAAGTCTTTCCGACGCACATGCTCAACTCCGGACGCCATTAAGTTCCACGCAATCCTCTGGCTTCAAATCTCGACTCCCCGGCGCATCGGTAGCTTCCACATTACCCTCCCCAAGATCATATGCTGCGCAAGAACAAACATTTGGTCGTCGACTACTGAGAGCATCTCAAGAAGGCGGCTACCTCTTGGCATCAATGAAGAAACCACCTCCAACCTGGTACATGAAGGTGTTTGGTCTTTGCATACGTTATGAATCTAGAGAGGAGATCCGCAATCGTTTGGGCAGAGCTATTGGACGTTTCGGCAATCTCTCCCAGGAAATTGAAACCAACAGCGGCGTACCTCCATCAGGAACCATGGGACCATATGGACCAACAGTCGAAGAACTTCGAGATATGCGTTTAAATGCCCAATTGCATTTGATTGACCCAGAATACGCAGGTGACTTCTTTGATTCCGATGAGATTGAGATATGTCTTCGAGGATATGGCGTGAGAATTCCTCCCAGGAAAGACTTTGTTACTGCGTGGATTGATACGGCCATGTTTGAGGATGCTGAAGATACAGAACCGGCAGATTTCCAGAATATCATGCTTGGAATAGGTTCGGGAGCATCAGTGGCGCAAACAAATCACCAGGATTTTGACACTGATCAACCACAAAACATGACGGGCATCGAGAATGAAACGATGCAGAGAACAACAGCCCCGAGACTACCGAAAGAACGCTGGAAAACACCAATAACACGAGACACAAGGGTCACAGTTGATGTGGAGCGCTTGATCACATGTGAGTACTTTGGTGTTACTCCCTGGGCGCAGAAATGCTGATGTGATACAGGTCTAACTCATTCTACTGTCTGCTTGGGACACACACCTGTAGTGCGGCCTCTCGATGTACGGAGGGCACTGAGAGATTCTATCGTGGTTGGAAGTGATTAAAGATTGCCAGGCATGCTGTGAAGGGTTTGCATCAGGAACTAGGGGTAATGAAGTCATGATTTATGGAAAGTTTGCTGAGAACATACGTGGAAAGCCAATCAATCGATATATTAACGCCGTCCATTTTAAATCTTCGAGTGTTCAGGCAAGTCATAACCACTTAATAATAGCCAATACATAAGAAGCTACATGCTTAGTTTGTGTATGGTTTGAGGACCAGTTAAAAGAAAAGATTTGCCCAAGGTGTACTTTCACTATTTTGGCTTGTGATAAATACTCATGCTATATATCGATTGTGATTCAACTTGAACGATGTCATCTGGGCCTTAATTTGTCCAGGCCGTATAATCCATCTCTTCCTCAGCCTCGATGGATAGACTCCACAACCTTCTTCCAACAAGCACGTCTCCCGCTCTGTATCAGTTTATGCAGCTAACGAGCTGGTGTCTGATTAAACCGGCGCATCTGCTAGCATCCCTGTTGACCCGGGATCGCAATGGCATTACCGGCAGAGTTGATATAACTCTTAAGCTTGCTCGTACCATTGCACTTGTACTTGACAGCCTGAATGAATGTCTGCGCGTTAAGCTTCGCCCCATCCCAGTTCGTGTGTGTATTGTCGTTCGGGAAGTACGTCTTGGCCTTGGTGGCACCCATGGACTGGAACAAAGCAACAGAATACTTTGTGTGGTCGATGTATTCAACACCAGCAGCATTAGCCACTGTTTTTGCGTAGTCTGCAAATGCCCAGGTGGATTGTAGCGTGTTGCCGGTCCAATAGTTACGATTGATCATGCCAGAGATAATCGGTGTTGCACCTTTAGCCTTGACGTCGGAAATCATCTTGCGGAGATACCAGCCGAATGTGTGAACAACTTCGGTTGCGCCAGTTGTTGTAGTAACAGTCACGGTGTTGTCGCCAGTGCCGGGCAGAGTTGCGCGGTCAGATGTTGTGGGATCGCCATCATCGTTATGGCCCATTTCGATAACAACAAAATCGCCCTGGGCCGTGTTTGACAAAAGTGTCTTCCAAAGTCCTTCATTAATGAACGATCTGGTGGAGCGACCATTGCGGGCGAGGTTTGACACAGTCAGACCTAGATACTCGTGGATATAGTAGCCCCATCTATGCAGTTAGTCAGTCAAATTGTCCTTTTCTCGATCATGGCAATAATAACTGACCCCTGTAGCGCATTTCCGGTAGCATAGTTTGCAGCGGTACTATCGGAGCAGATCAAAAACTTTGCAGCCTCAATAGGGGCCACAAGTAGCACAATGCTTAGCAGATTGAAGATATACATATCGGCGAAGACCTAAATGGAGCTTCATCAGATCCTATCCGCCTTGATGGATAGACATTATGCTCTTATAGTTGTTCTTGGGACTTATGCCTCCAGTCCCTGGACACGGAACAATGGACAACAGGTGGATAAACTGTGTCCGTAGAAAGATCATGTCGCCCGATTGAGTAATCCGGAGTTGAAACTAGTATTCTAATTCCCCCAACTAAGTAAGGTTGTAGAGATGAAACGCTGGATGTTAAGCTAAGGGCATTCAATGTATGGTGGAATAAGAAAAACAAAGCAACTCCAAGATATTGTGGCACTAGTTACAGGGAGAGTTGGCCATAGAACCTCGATTGGACATTTATAAAAATGCAATTCAACCTAAGCTATACAGAAGCCCATGTCATGTACAAATACGACTTGGTTTCTACTTCTTTCCACCACTAGCCCCATCTTGGGTCTAATCCCGGGAGAACGGCATTGTATAACATACTAGTCCATTCAGCTTTTGCAAGGAAGTCGTATTGAGCGAGGAAGAGAGCAAGAAAGACTGGACGCGAAAGAAAACTACTATCTAGATACGAGACATGTTTGACAAATCCCTTCGCCTAGCGGGACTCGATGAGTAAATCAATCGACAAGCCAAATTCTTTCTCTTCAATTGGCGGGTGGCACTCGAACAAGGTGGCAGTGATTGAGCATGGACCCGGTGCAAGTTGACTGTCCTTGCAACAGACCATGTAGAAATTGCTTGACGATATCCTTCACTCCTCTCATCATGCAGAAGCATGTCTCTCGATCAGTTACAACTAATCCAAAAGGTCCGACACGTTCGGTTCACGGCAATGATACGAGGTGTCGACCGGAGATATGATTCATCCCAGCGTTCTCGGCAAAGGCATGTACCGCAATTATATACCGATCATCCCTGCCTTCATCCGACTAGGCCAACTACTCCAGCGAAGCGGTACACCATGAGAACCCGTCAAGTTCGGCGCTCGGAGCAAGTTTTCACTGCGAGTTGGCAATAACTTAACTAATACTTGGTAACCAAGTTATCAATCAATTGGTGTGAATGACAATCATTCATTCAACCAACCAAGATTAGTACTAACACATCTCAAAATAAAATTCTTTTTTAAATCGGATGTTCGAAATACCCTATACCTATTGCCGACCATGAGAGCCGATCATAACTGAGTTGGACGAGGCTCAAATGAACAGCCGAGGATGTGTCAAGTATAGAACCATGTAAACCCTTCGTATAATGGCGTATCTGGGGAGTAGTTGCCAACCATCGACAGAAACATTCGATCGGATACTCATGAAGGGATGCCGGTATGAAAATACGCAATGTTCCAGAGGGATGGCTAGATATTGCCCTGTCTCAACTTTACCACTAAATGTCATTATGAACGTCAATCACGTTATCAGCATGACTGCATATGCGCTCGATTCAGTCCTGGCATACGACCCCTCTTCTTCTGACAATGGATGACAGGAGCCGCATGGAAAGTCTGATGGTGTACAGAGTATACGTACACGTGGGTGAGTGCCGAACCCCCACCCCTCCACTTCAGCAGAGGCTCTCCAACTTATCCGTCAACGCTTTGAGGATGGATTTGTGGAGGAAAATTGGATCCAGCTTCAACTTCAAAGAGTCGCGCCAGTCGATCAATACAACTGTCACCTTGCCTCTCAACCATAAATGCCAGATTCCTGTTCAGATAGCACCAGAGGCATGTCCAACAATTAACCAACAGCATCCTTATCTAACATCGAGAACCAACAAAATGATCACGCGGGGTCGGTTGCACTTACACTAGCCCAGTTCAGTAGCGGAACAGCGCCAGCCGTTTCTTCAAATGTCCATGCCGTGCAAAACCTGGGGGATGTGGTTTGTAGAACAACACCAAAGACCACTGCTGCGTTCCGAAAATGGCCATAATTCCGCAGATCTGGGGAACCGTCTTGTGAATCTGGGACACGGATGGACACAGACCATGCCTAAAGAAGGGGAGACTGGGGAAGTCTGGGGTGAACCCACATTGAGGACCGGGACTGGAAGATAGTGTTGGTTCCGAAAGAGGCTACGATTAGTAGATACGAAAAAGCGGGAGGTGGAGGAATATCCCGTCCTCTTGGGGTCATGCCCATCATATAAACCACCATAGAAACCCCCATCTTAATCTGTCGATCTTAGTATCTCGACATCCACAGCTCCAGTATTCCAGGATCGACACTTTCCACTCTCATCATGGAAAAGCTCGGCGCAACACACTCTCAAAGCGAGAAACCTCATAGTGAGGGCTTCGAGCATCACCATGCCGCTCGTAACGTCCAGTCGGTGGCTCTCGCTGATGCCATCGCCAAAGACCAGCCCAGATATACCTCTCCCATGCAGCTGCGTCTGTACGGAATGGTCTTTGTCTGTGTTTTGAGTATAAACTCCAAACTGAATGGTGGGAAGACCTAGACTGACTGTTCGTAGATGGTGTCATGAACGGTTACGATGGCTCCGTCATGAGCTCCATCAATGCGATGCTTCCCTTCCAGGATCGTTTCGAAATCGGTTTCACTGGCTCTCTCAACGGAGCTGTATTTTCCATTTACACCGTCGGCAATATCATTGGTAGTTTCATCTGTGGATACATCATGGACCGTTGGGGTCGTCGAGCCTGCATGTTCTGTGGTGTTACGCTGATCATCATCGGCTCTGTACTCCAAGCAAGCAGTTACCATCTTGCTCAGTTCTTCGTCGGTCGCGTTATCACTGGTGTTGGAACCCCCCTGTGTGCAACCGCCGCTCCTGTCTTTATTGTCGAGATGGCGTATCCCACATGGCGTGGCTTGGCTGGTGGCCTGTATAACGTCCTTGGATGGTATATTGGCGCGAACAGTGAGTTCTTTGCTTAACCTTGGTATAAGCATCGTCTATTGAACAACACTAACTTCCACAGTCGCCGCTTGGACTTGCTACGGAACCAACTTCATCAATAACGACTGGTGCTGGCGTATCCCCTACATCGTCCAGCTCTCTGCCCCCTCAATCGTCGGTGTCGTCGTATGGTTCCTGCCCGAATCACCTCGTTGGCTGTGGCAAAAAGGCCGAAGAGAGGAAGCCACTCAGATCCTCATCAAGTACCACGGTGACGGCAACCCAGACTCGGCCCTTGTGCACCTCGAGATCGACGAGATTCAGGAATCGCTGGCCCTAGAGGAGGAGACATCCAACCACAACTGGAACTACAAGATCCTGTTCAGCGGCCGAGCGAATCGCCTCCGCATGTGGCTCATCTTCCTCGTTGCTGTCTTTTCTCAGTTCATCGGAGGCGCCGTCATCTCTTACTACATGCCAGTTATGATCCGTGAGATCGGTATCACTGACTCGAGCCGCCAGCTCCTCCTCAATGGTCTTAACACTATCACATCCTTCGTCAGCGGCATCCTGGGATCCTTCTTCGTCGATCGTTTCGGTCGTCGTCCTCTCTTCCTATGGGGCACACTCCTCACTGGCCTTGTTTACGTACCTATCAATGTCCTGGCCGCCCGCGCCGAGAACGAGAAGATCCCCAACTCTCAGGCCTTAGCTTTCATCGCCATGATCTTCCTCTACGGCGTCTTTTGGTCTTTCTGCTGGACCCCTCTTCAGGCTCTCTACCCAGCTGAAATTCTCAACAATGAGGTTCGCGCCAAGGGTATGGCCACCCAGGGCTTCGTGTCTGGCGTGGCTAGCTTTATCAACACTGTGAGTGCCCTCCGTACTTGGCCGTTCCAACATCCTGCTAACGTGAACGCCTCTAGTACGGCACGTCCGTCTCCCTCAACAACATCGGCTGGAAGACCTATACCATTTTTCTTGTCCTGCACTTTGTTCATCTGATTCTTCTTTACGTTTCTGTGGTTGAGACTAAGGAGCGTACTCTCGAGGAGCTCGAAGAGATCTTCAATGATCCACACCCCGTCAAGCGCAGTCTTCAGAAGACCCGGGTAGTTATTGACACCGGTGTTGGTGTCCAGGTTAAGGATCTGACTGCATAAGTTTCTGATATCTGTTGGCCGAGTCTCGCACATGAATAGCTTCGAATAGCACAATATCCATCGCAATTCATCAGACCTTGAAGAGACTTTCAACTACCCTAGATAACCCATGACCCCCATCCCCAGTTTCTGGTCCAACTTGATCGCAAATAAGAACCCATTCCAATATGACGTCTTCTGACAAATCCTCAGCGAGCACCCTTGAATCCTCCAAGGCACTTCCTTGCTAAGCATTCGAATCAAAAGTATCCTGCAATACTTACATACCATACCGTATGATGACCATGGTGCTAGACTGATTGACTCGTTTCAGGAACGAGCGTTGCGTTTGCCGCCTTTCCACCTCGCTCCACACATGTCCTTACCTACCAAGATCTTGCTAACTGCAGTGCCAGTCTGAGCTGGGACGACAAGCTTTTCGTAATATACCGGCTGGATTTGAGGATCCAACAACACGGCACCGATCATGTTCCACATGTCAATCATGGCCTGAGCTCTGATGCCGCTCATGGTATCGGCGGCGCTTGTGGTCTTAGTTCGATAAAGAGGAACAAGCTTAACTGCGAGTTGTTTCATGACGGCGTCACTGAAAGCTCCGCTGTTCACACCATCACCTTGCTTTACTGGGTCTTTCACTTTCAAAAGATCGTGTAAAAGAGGAGCCGAGTGGTAGTGCTGGGGGATCTGCTCAAAAAGGGACTCATAAGTGATGCAGATGAGTTCGGAAGGGCCTGCCAGACAGTGAGCCAAGATCATGGACATGTAATTATCCCGGGACTCACCAACTCCCTTAAAAACGTCTTTCTCGGACGCGAGAAAGTCCAGGTTGACATCGGTACTTGAAAAGCTCCTCAAGTAACTAGCTGCGCTCATGACGATGGCGATGGCGGGGAAGACAATATGCCAATACATAGTAGGCAAGGTGACAATGATGATGCTTCGAAAACGAGAAGGGTATATATCCCTCAACCCAGCCTAGAAGATGATGCAGTATCGCGAATCGTGTTGTTCTGTGCGGGCTCGCGTAATGTGATGATGTAGGAGACTGTGAGTAAGTTATGCAGGAGAACCAACTTGTCTTTATAGCATTGGAGGTGAGCCGGAAGCGTTTGCATAACAGCTACGTGTTCAGCACCTTACGATGAGCGCCTGGCACAAACAGCTAGGTTTCCGCCTTGTCGGCTCAGAATTCAGCTTGCCTGTATCAGTAGACAATCAGATATTACTATGTGACAAGTCAGTCTTTCTTTATTGGCAAAGCCAATAGCTGCTCCATGAAACACTCTAGCCTCACGGTTTACTGGTAGCGTGCGGAAGAAAGAAAAGCATCGTTGCATAAAGATAAACAGTGTAGTATTCAGCGTGCCATGCCCTTCTTCTTTCACATGGTCTACCTATTGTCGTCCCATGCATTATGGGCCTAGCCGGGCTTAACACATGTGAATCTGAACAAACAGAACAGTTGCTACCCATTGCACAAAGGGTTACACAAAGGGTTGCACAATGCTCCTCAACTGAGCGCTGCACTTGCTGTTGAATCAAACAAAGGTATTAGTCTCTATTCTGCCCTGTTTCAGAAGGTCTTGTGTTTTGGCGTCAAAAGCCTTTGCTTCTTCCTTTCATTTCTGATCATGTCGGAAGTTTGTCCAGTTGGCATTTTAAACGATCCTCCTTGTAGACCACAGTTCGTTGTTGAACCTTCCACTCACTTCTTCTGGTCGCGGCTCTGGTCAAGGCTTGTTACCGTCACCTGGGCTTTGGTCTCTCCTCTTTCACCTGCCCCGAGCTCACTGCAGACATCACCAAGCTCATATCATGAGCCAGGATTAGACAGCTTATCCTCCCATGCAAGCTTCAAGCAGCGACTATATAAACATGTTCAACACGCGAAGTCAATTTGATCCTTCCATAGACAACTGTTCGCCTCTCAGACCGTCACCTTATTGCAATCCTCCTTGATTCGCCCGCTGCCCGTCATTATTATTGGCCTCCAATTTCCCCTCGATTAGCCCTTGCAAACAATCCAACAATCATGGATGAAGCGTCCAGCAACTCAAACACTCGACAAGTCGAGAAATCTGCTCCTGATGACGCCTGTCAGCGTCTCACAGTTGGTGTGAATTTCGTCCAACCACTCAGATTCTGCCTCAAAGTGGTCGAATGGACTCTGGTTGGTCTCAAGTACACTTGCGGGTGCTTCCTTCTCATTTGTTCTGCTTTCCCCAAGGCGATTTTCAAATCGTTGGTCAAAGGAATGTTCACGTCTTTTCTGACAGTCGCTTTCTCTGGGGCCATTATCTACTGGTTTCTAAGCCTCTCGACTAGCCTGGTCTGTGGCGGCCTCTCCTCTGTCCCGTACATGCCAATCGCGAGTCACATACCTTTCTGCAACGTCGACGTTCCACAGGAACCTGTGATCATAGTAGGGGAAACTAGCTTGGAAGACCCCGAATCGCTTGTGCCGAATATTTTTGAGCTCCTGGTAAACACCTTGGAAGAGGTTGATTACCAACTACGACGAGCCAGAGATGAAATAGAGGTGCCAGGTTACAATGACAAGACTCCGGCATGGAGTGCAGATTACAAGTTGAGCATGAGCTTGGTCAACGCCGTCGACAAGACTGTGACACGAGACCAAAAGCAACTTTGGTCGGATGTTGATCAGTACATCCTGCATAACCCCCCCACTGACTGTCCTGAAATGATGGGATTCTTGGACCGCGTAACGGGATTGGGAGCCAAAAGACAACAGCGACACGTCAGCGACCAAGCCTCAGAGCTTTTGTCCATAATTGCTTATTCGTATAACGTCACCACTATCTCTCTTGAGCAGCTGCCAGTCGATGTCGAAGACAAAGTAGTGAAGAAACTTTACAGCGACGGAGTTAATGTTCTCATTGCAGAGGTTCAGTATATGACCCAGTATCGTCAGTCCAGCATTGACGCGGACCAACTCCACCAGACAGTAGGGGCTCTGTTTGCCAGCACGTCTGTCTGGTCCATGGGGAGCCAAACACTATTTGAGCGACTAGAACGGCGACGGCAGATGCTCGACGAAGACCAGGCTTGGCTGAAGCGTAGGACCAGGGAACTCCGCAAGAGCCTCGAGACCTTGGGACATGGCCAGCGAGGAAGTAGTGGCGAAGTCTGGATGAAGAGGATGTGTCAAATGGAACATCAGAATGGAAGGATCGCGCGAGAGTGGAAGCGTAGAATCCATCGCCATTTTATGGCCGGGCAACTGGGGCTGTAGAGTCCAGTAGGAAATTAGCGATATGTTGATTCAGGGTATGAGGTTGTGGGGATAAGGAGGCTGACGACGAGGGAGGGAGAGATTGATGCTGGACTGGTTGATGCTCCTTGTGTTCTTGTTCCGATTAGTGTTAGTGAATAAGTTATACCTGCATCATATGGTAAATCCGCCGTCTGTTGAGTGTTGACCTTTTGAAAGATTGTGCCATGCATTCTAGGGCTAAGACCAACATGTACAAACACTCTATGCGGCAAATGTCCGCGAGGACGTGAATCGTGAATCGACTGTCAATGTGGTATCAACAAAGAACGCCATCATCAAAACTGCTGAAGCAACCGGGAGAAGAAAATTGACCTCTGCTCAGACAGTCAACCTCATCTCATGCCGCAACGCATGTTGTACCAGGGCGAAATCAATTGTGCTAGTGCCTGTTCATTATGCAGTGTACATTCATGTGCCTTGGCTTGTATGACACATTCATATTTTTTCCCCTTGTTACGGTAGCATCAACACCGTTGCTTCTTGATCTAGACCTTTTTCCCCCTGCCTGGACAAGAAAAATCCATGGCGCTGCCTTTAACTAGATGGTGTAAAAAGCCGACACTGTTTGTTTGCTTCTGCTTTAGTCTCTTTAGTCTCCGTGAACGATGACTAGTACAGGAGCAATAGTGCTCAACTTCGTATCGGATAATACTAGAACAAAGAACGACATAGTGCCATCAGTACACACCGCCTCTATCATTTCTTCCACGTTAGACCATCAGCAAACAAAGCAAAGGGCAGCGCAGCACGGCTGAGCTTTCTTTGTTCCCAACGTTCTGCGACTAATTGCTCCGCCCAAGCAAGCCCCAGCTTCATTACACCACGCTTCGCCATCTGTCCTCTGTCCTTTGTCTCTTATACCCCTTCTCCCTATATCCTGTCATCTCCCACCGTCCATAAAAGTCCAGGATGCCAATCGAATTATGTTCTTTCGCTCTCTCCTTTCCCACTTGCTCACAAATCCCATTTCTGAACATCTACACTCCGACTTATACACTGGTAGTGTTGTTTCTTTTTCAACTACATTACCCTCCCCTAGCCGTGTCTCCAGGTTCCTATTTTCTTGGACCATCGAAGAATTATTCTCTTCATTTGTCCTCGACACCATCTTCTGCTGGTTCCATTCTGTCCATTTGTACCATGCACCCTTCGCATTAACGACCAATCTTGTCAAATCCTTCCTCATCATTCCTTTGCTTCACCACAATTATTACATTTACCGCGAAAGAATCCCTATTCATCTCGCTGTAAGTGTAGTCCCATCCTCTTCTTTCCTTTGTATCCCCTGAGTCAGTAAAGTGGTGACTGATTGCCAAGTAACAAGTCCCGACATGTCCCGTAGGCTGCAAATCACAAGCGCAACTACTTTCAGGGACCATCAACTTAGGAAACGCGAAAATGGTGAAGCCGTGACGACCTCCTTTCTCAACAATGACAGACCGTCGTATGGAGGGTTTGGGCGCCCTGTTAGTCTCAATGACAACAACCCTCGTACACAGCTGTTCAGTCGTCCTGTTCCAAGTATGACACCCCGTCAGCTTCCCCATCGTACACCCGCCGGTCAGCGCGGTCGTTTGCTTCCATGGCCAAACGAGGAATCTGACTATTCGATCGACCTCAGCTCTGACTCGCATGATGAATCGTCTCGTGAGTCCTCATTCGAGCCAGAAGTTTCAAACCTGTCTCCCGAAACATTTCCCAGACAATTTCACACGAGATTGGGTTTGGTGAATGTAAATGAACTAAGATCGCAAAACAATGAGCATGAACAAATTTCCATCCATGACCAGCCTGCTGGCCTAAGGAAATTATCCATACAGACTCCCAAACTGCCACCCCCTCCTGCTTCTCGCCTTGTTGTTAGTTGGACTGGGAGCATAGCTACCATCGTCGCTGTCATTTTCGTGATAGCGCTCGGGACCTCTCACATGGCTTTCGTGTGGAACCACACAGAGCACACGAATGCAAGTCTATCCTTGCTGCCGCGTCAAGGGCCGCTTCAGCAGCAGTATCAAAAAGATCTCCTACCGCTGATTGCCGAACTACCAGTTAACGATCCTATTCCAAGAAAGCCCTTCAATATCCTGGCGGCTTTGCTGGATGAAGGGAAGTTTATCGATGATGGGGTTTCATACTGGGAAGAACACGATCTTCCGGGGCTTCGTGTCAAACCCGGCGATTTGATAGATCCTGCCGGATACACCATCCCTGAGAGAGCGCGTCTATGCTTTCTTACTCTAAGAAGAATCAGTCATCTATGGCTAGGCCTTGAAGGAAGTGCCGAAGCACTCTTGTGCAATCAGCTATCTGTATCGGCGATAGGCGACATGAGAGATCTACTGGACGATGACGCTCTAACAGACGACGAAAAGGTCGCAGAGACAATTGGGCTGTTTTCCAAGAACCTGTTTGCGATGCAGCTCGCAAACTACGAGGTTCGCAAAGTGGCAAAATCGTTGATTGATGGTCTGGATGAGATTGGGGTGCAACTCGAGGTTCTACTTGTCCAAGTAATGGCCCTTTTCAATTCAGAACCGCGCCTCCTGCAGCAATGTTGGCTGCTCGATGCGATAGACGCTGCCAACTACTCAGCCGTGCACCTTTTACCACACCTTCCGGCTCTCAAGAGAAACCTGAACGCCGCAATCGCCACGCTCACCAACGCTGACGTGGCTTATACTGAGCATATGGCAAGTTTGGACGAGCTTGGAACGAACCGGGGCATCGAGACACGGGTCGACATGTGGACTTTGACCGAGAAACCCAACTGGTGGAGTACGATGGTGTTTGGACGGCTTACCACCAAGATCAAGTACGAACTTTCGCCTCAGTCTATCACTGAAATGTGGTTTCTCCAGGATATGACGGATGATGTGTGTGATATTGCAAAAGGGGTGGACAGCAATCTGCGTTCCATACACCACCTAATCCGCCCCAGGAGACCGAGTCAACAAGATAAGCCTTTTGATGGGGACGCAGAGCAACAGATGGTCCAGGCAGATTAAGACAGATCAAGACTCGGGGAAGCAGATTTAGCCGGGTAGTAATTGACGGACAAGGTAATAGTCTGGACAAGAGTTTACATCCAGGGGGCAGAAGAACGATGCAATAGAATATCATTTTGCGTCTATTTAGTATTCTGTAATTAAGTGATGTGAATTATCTGATCGGACAATACACCACACTCTCAACTGAGGGTATCGCCTCGTTAACCTGTCAACTTGTCCATCCTCCATCCACCCACAACTGTCTCGGTAGCACGTAGACTGGTTTGCTTAGAACCTCGACGCCTGAGCCACATTTTCAAAGATCGCCTCATTCAGACAGTCAACAACCGAGTCTCCATTAGTCAGGCCCGAAGTCAGACACGTCAACGCTGCTCCCACAGCAAACGGACCGAGAGCAGCCGTGCAGAGAGGCAGGTTAATGACCAACTCAACAACAGTATTACCCCCGAGATCAAGGCAGGGTTCGGGCAGTGAAGTGATACAAGTCTCCGAAAGTGCATTGTCAAGACAACCGACAATGGTCTCACCAAGGGTGTTTTCACTGATGAGATCAGTGCCAAGACAGGTAGCAACGTTTCCGACAGCGAATCCTCCCAGTGCGGCTGTGCAGACAGGAATGGCCACCAGAAGTGCTAGTCCGTCTGTGTTGGCCAGGTCCTGACAAGGCTCGGGGATGGTTGCACAGACAGGTTCTTGAGGAGTTTCGGTAGGGACGCTGCAAAGGGCACTTCCAGTAACGGTACCTGTGCCAGACTCAAAGCCAAAAGCGATTCTCAGACACTCAACAATGCTGGTGCCCTCGGTTGTTTCGGTGATGGCTCCTGTAGAGAGACATGTTGCTGCGCTTCCAATAGCGAATGGTCCCAGGGCAACCACACACAGTGCGACATCCGCAATAAGCTCCAAGCCGTTCGCGTTCTCAAGATCAGTGCATGGCTCCGGAAGGGTGGTGATACATCTGCCTTCCAGGGCAGTGAGAATACATTCAGCAATGTCGGATCCAAGAGTGAAGATTGTTGGGACTGTGGCAAGACAGGTGGCAACATTGCCAATCGCGAAGGGACCCAGGGAAACTGTACAGGCTGCTAAGACGGGAACCAGCAGAAGGCCATCAGTTGTCTCGAGGTCTTCACAGCCAGCAGGTAGCGCTGTTGCGCAGAACGAGGTGGTCGCAGTCGCTGAGGGGATACACTCTGAAGCAGAGGTTGTCTCAGGCTCAGTGGTGGTTGGGGTAGAGCTGGTGGCCTCTTCTGATGACGAAGTAGCGGTAGACGATGTCACCACTGTCTCTGATGACACGTCTTCCGTCGAGGATGTTTCTGTGGAGGAAGATTCAATGGATGTAGATTCTGTAGCAGAGGACACAGTGGATGAAGAAGAAGCAGTTTCAGTTTCGGCCACTGTCTCAGTCTCCTGCGCAGACGTTGCAGTATCGGTTGTAGTATCGGTTGTGGCGGGCTCATCAGTAGTGAGAGATGACGAGGTTGAAGCCAAGTCATCAGTAGAAGAGACATCACTTGTAGTGACAGCCTCAGAGGTACTGGTTGTCTCTTCATCTGTGGTAGTAGACTCTAATGCGCTGGAAGACTCGGTTGATGTGGCCTCAGTATCACTAGAAGGTGAGGGTACCAGTACGATTACGGTACCAGTTGGGTCACTTCCAGAGGGCGGAAGCGTGACGGTTGAAGTGCCAAGACCAGTACCGGTATTGATTCCGGTGATGGTAGTGTAAGGGCCTGTGAAGGTGCTGATTGAAGGTGAAGAAGATGGCTCTAGAACAATTACAGTACCAGTAGGATCACTTCCCGAAGGGGGCAGGGTGAGAGTGGCCGATGTTGTGTCAACTCCGGTAATAGTGGTGAATGGACCGGTAAAGGTGGTCTCAGCCGCTGAAAGCACAGGCTCCAGAATGATAACCGTGCCAGTCGGATCCGTGCCAGAGGGAGGCAGGGTAACAGTCCCCGACGCGGTTCCTACACCCGAGATGGTAGTGAACGGGCCAGTAAAGGTAGTTTCAGGGTCTGAAGAAGAAGGTTCAAGAACAATAACAGTACCAGTAGCATCCCCATCTGAGGGAGGCAAGGTGACGGTAGTCGGGACTGTAGCAGTGCCTACTCCAGAGATCGTAGTGAATGGACCGGTGAATATTGAATCAGAGGTAGCAGAAGGCTCGACAACGATAACAGTACCGGTGAGATCTCCGTCAGATGGGGGCAAGGTGACAGTTTCCGACGCAGTGCCTGCTCCTGTTATTGTGGTGAAGGGACCAGTGAAGGTAGTTGAAAGAGAAGTGGGCTCCAGCACAATGACAGTGCCAGTCGTGTCTCCACCAGAGGGAGGTAGTGTAAGAGTAGTTGGAGTAGTTGCAGTACCGGCTCCAGTGACTGTATTGAAAGGACCAGTGAACGTAGGCGCAGGAGTCACACCAGTTGGTTCAAGAACAATCACTGTGCCGGTTGTGTCACCGTCAGAAGGAGGCAAGGTGACGGTT